>VYZP01025674.1:0-253528 GCA_013400635.1 Hypocryptadius cinnamomeus
GGGTTTTCTGCAGTGAAACATGATGGAGAGGAACCAGAGCACTGCTGAAGGTGCCCCTCAGAGGGAAGCTGAGAGTGCTCTCCCTGTCTCCAGCCAGTGCTGCTCTCAGTTGCTGACTGTAAACTCTCATCTCAGTGGGGTTAGCTGGAAATAACCCCGGATCTTGCCAGAGGCAGCATCCGGTCTGGGCTGTGCGTCTGGTGCTGCAGACGGTGTCTGGCGCCTGTCAGTGCTTCCCCTGCACAGCTCTGCCGGCTGCTGTTCCTGGATGCACCCAGGAACTGCTAGCTGGGGCAAGGGAATTAATCAAGGCAGAAAATATCAGCAAATTAGGTAGATTTGGTTTCTTTGGTGGTCATAGTCAATGTAACCCCTTCCAAGTGAACAGAAAAACTGCCCCTCGACAGCTTTTGGGGCTGTTTCCTTTCCCATTCACCGGCACTGTGATGCTGCCTCACAGGGTGCCAGGCCACTTCCACAGTGTGAGTGAGCAGCTCTGATGGAGAAACCAGCAGTTCTTCCTGAGTTGGGGGATTTAAGATCAATTCCACTTGGACAAGGAGGGAGCAGGGCAGTGCATGAAGCTGGCTCCATCCATGAGTAATTTGATTTCCAGCTGGGTGATTGAGTGCTTGTGGTTATGATCTGGTAACTCATCAATCATTCACTGATCCAGCAGGGGCCGTGCTGCAGTCCTTGGGGTACAACTTCTGAAGGAAAATACATGTCTGGCTTTGGTCAGCTTCACTGGGATCATCACTAAAATGCAAGTGAAGGCTGAGATTTCAGTAAATGGATGGCTTTATTGGACAGGCTTTGTGGATAAAAACATTGGCGTAAAATCTAGCTGGCCTTGTTTTAATTTGTGTTTTTTAATAGTTTGTGCTTGTTATGATGTTTACAGAGGGATTCTATTTGTTGGAGAACTAGGAGTCCCATGGGCTCTGTGTGTGAGGGGTAGGGCTCTGCTAGTGCCTGGCTCTGGTTTCTCTCTCTTTCAGAAACACACACAACACTGTACCCATAGGGCAATCAGGCTCAGAAGCTTTCAGAAAATGGAATTTTGGAGGATTCTAGGAATTTGACCCTACATATTTGAAGAACTTTGGGGGTTTTCTGGGTTTTAGCTGAAGCCTGTTTGTCCCAGAGCAGGGAAACCACATGCCCCCATGGGAGGCTATTCTCAGAGTCACCGTGTGCAGGGCTGGAGGAAGTGTTGGTGCAGTTACCCTGAGCTTGTGGTTGGGTGAGCTTTGCACCCCCAAGGCAGAGAGCAGCAGGCAAGGCAGCAGTTGTGCCATGGTGTGATTTCATCTACCACTTGGGGAAAAGCTGGACTTCTTTGGATGGGAAAACAGAGGGAGAGTGTGGAATTTTGATCTCTTCCCTTTCCAAATCCGTGCTCTAAGCCTGAATGCTTCAGATTTTAAAATCCTGACCCTACAGATGCTTCTTGTTCATGGCTAAAACAGTTATGTATTTCACATTGCTGAGCCCCAGCATTAAACTTATTGTGGAACAGCCTGAAAGAAACTGAGATTCCATCAGGAATGGAAGATGCAGCTGGGCCATTTCACCTTGTTCTCAGTGGGGTTTGGACCAATTTTCCTTTCACACTTTGTATTCTCTCATTCTGAGTAACTGATGTGCTCAAGAAATATGTTCTCTGTGTATCACATAAGTAATGAAAGGTGTAGCTCTAAACAAGGTTGGCTGACCTCTCCTTGTATTGCCTGAGGGTGACCTGCAGTCTGCTGGAATTAGATGTAATCACAGACTGTGCCCATGCTCCAGGAGACATCCTGATGGAAGCAGGAAATTATGGGCATATCCAAGCAAAGCATGTTCTGAATCTCCTGTGGCTTTGTGGATTGTGATGGCATTTCACACTAATATCCAGCCGACTTCCCCAGCTTCCTTTTGTCAGAGTAAGCAGAGATGCATTTTCCTTCCTTAGAAATTCCCTGTACAACATTCATTGCAAATTTATCTTTCTTCTCTTTATGTCCTCTTCCCAGTAGGCCAGTCCTAACCTCCTGTGGGGGGAGAGAAGAGGAAATGGAGTGAATGGGGCAGGCGCCTGAGATCTTAACATTGTCATGTGTGAAACTGTAGGATGTGTGCATGGAGCCTGGTTGAGGAATTGAGGTTTAAACAAGAAGGAAGCGAGCCAGAGGCAAAATAAAGATTTCCCAGGAGAGTTACAGAAGCAATCTGCTCCCCACCAAGGTCACTCACCTTGCTGAAAGAGTCCTCAAATAGGACACTGTCACCCTGGGTGTGCATGACAGGAGCTGAAATGGCGTGTTCCAAGTCGTAACCAAACCACAGCTTGTTTATAATGGCCTGCAATAAAACAAATCCCACACTGCCCAGCTGGACATAAAACCTGGGCTGTGCAACCCAGGCTGCACTGAGCCAGACCCACAGTCCTACCAGCCTGTGTCCTGCTTTCATGGTGACCAATACTAGATGCTTGGGGCAAGTAAAAGAATAGGATGAGCATGTAATAATTCCCAGAATGCTTTCCCTGGCCTACAGTCTCAGCCTTTAGTGACTTCTAAATTTGCAAATTAACAAAAGCATGGGGAGTCAAGATCCAAGGAGAGGTGAGTAGGGACTGACCATGGCTAGAAATCTGGGATGGCTGAAAAAACTAGCAACTTGCTGTGGGTTTCACTTACCATGGTGGTAGCACTGATAATCCAGCCCCCCCCAGCTCCTCCAATCACCAGCATGTCTCCTGACTTGGAGATGAGGATGGAAGGCACCATTGCTGAGGGAGGCTTCTCTCCTAGAGCAGAAGCAGAGATATTATTCTTTCCATGTGTCTCTAAACAGGCTAGGAGGAACACAGGTTCATCTACCTTGCCTTTCGTCTCCCAGAAAAACAAGCTGCTGCTCCTTCCTCAAGATGCTCAAGACTACCAGAAAATTTTCCTTGTCCTGGAAGCCTGTTTCCCAAGAAACGGGGACCTTTCTGGCACAAGCTAAACAAGCTTTTCTTGAGGCAGAGCAGGGCATCCTACAAGTATTCAGGTCTTGCTGCAGCTCATCCAACCAGATGAGGAATCCTTAGCAGAAATCCTGCCACAGCAGCACTGGTGCCCTCTCCCAGCAGGCTGAGGGGAATGCAGCAGGGACAGCTTATGGCACAGAGCCATGTCTGCACCAACACTGCTGTGTCACAGAGCTCGGTGCAAGCCTGTAGCAGCTCTATATTCAGAATCATAGGTGAGCCTAAAATATCAGCAGGCTTGTCTTAGCAGTAGTTTCTCCACTTCTTCCCTCCCCTTCCCATCAGCCAGTGATCAGCTTCAGCATTTTTTTAACCTCTGATTTCTCTGGTTAGAAGCCAAAACTCCTGTATATCCATACAAGGAGATATGTGAGTAGACACAGACACACTGCAGGGCTTTATCCTCTTTTAGTCTGAAATAAACTTGCTCTCATCCAGATCTAGGAAAGGAAAGAGTACCTGTAAGATTACAGGTTGTCCCTGCCACTTGTACACAGCCTGTGTATCCATCCCCTGGCCCTGTGCTTTATTCTGAGGATGAGGATGCTCACCTGGTTTAATGCTTCTGTTTGCTATGCAGAAGTCAGCAAGTTCATTATTTAAAATTATCCCAGTTTGGTTAGAATACACAAAGGAGCCAAACCTGCAGGGAGGAAAGACGAAGCCTTTTAGTGCCCAGGGTTCTCCTATTATGGATGACATTTACTGTACATGGCACCCTGTGAGTAACTTCTGTCTCCTCCCAGCCTGCAAGTGTCCCACTGAGGGTGTCCAAAAGGAACTTGTGCTGCTGCTGGTGACAGAGATAAGTTCCCTGTTACTGGTGCCTCAGAAATTCAGCAAGAGCCTCAGCAAGTTCTTGCATCCTCCTGAATTATGACAGCCCTTGGAGCTGATGCTCACAGAAAATGCGCTTTCATGTGATGCTCTTTGCTGTCACATGAAAAAGGCACTCCCAGCTCAGAAGCTGCCTAAACCAGTGAAACCCATGGGTTTTGCTTTGCTGGTAGCCAGCCCTCACAGCTCCCCTGTGAAGCTGGCACGTGGCCTGTGTGACTCTGTCCCCAAGCCCCGGGCTACTCACGGGTAGTTGATGGTGCTGGTGGCCGAGGCAGCGCTGCCGTCTGCAGCCAGCACAGAGATGTGGCTCGTGCCCATGCTCCTGTGGCTGTCCTTGTAGAGGGATTCCAGCAGGCTGTAGTGGCTCAGGGGGTGATCACCACGAGTATCTATCCTCTGCCTGGCAGACTTAGCAAACTGGTCAGACAACAGGGTCCCCACAGGCACCTGCCAGCACAGCAAGGACACTGAGCTGGTCACCAAAGCACAGGCCTGTCTTTGGGAACAGGGAAGCCTCAGGAAATGAGCCCCAATAGTCAGAGCCTGGGGCCCTGGAGTGGCAGCATTCAGCCCCAGGCCACTCTCATCCCAGAAAAAGGACCAAGCTCAGCACCGAGGCACCTCAGCATTGGCAGGAGCACGTGCACACCCTTTGTCAGGCAAGTGAGTGCCAGCCTACAGCTGAAGCTGCAGAGTAAACAGCCTGATCCTGCCCCTGCCTTGGCCAACTCAGCTGCGCTGCTCTTCAGTAGCAGCTCTAAGTATTTTCTTTCTTTCCAGGCTGCAAAGAAGGAGCATGTCAGAGCGTTGCTCGGTGCTGTAGCACTGTAGCCACACACCATGGAGCTCACCTGAGCTTCAGAGAAGGCTGGGTCACTCATGTGGGGTCTTAGCATGTTGCCAAACTTCAGGGCCTCTGCAATGTGGTGATAGGTTTCTACCTTCTCCTCAGGTGTTGCCAGTGATGCTTTATGGAATTTATACTCTGTGGAGCAGGAGGACATAATTTTGTTAATAGACCAGAGGCAATGTTTTTTCAAGAAGTGTAAAATAAAGGAAAGGTTGAAAGAAGCCTCCTCTTCCCACCCCAGTTCTTATCAGGCTTCCCCTATGCTTTAGCAGGATGTGGATGCAGAAACAACCAAGTACTAATTTCCACTGTGACTTCAATTTCTTTTGAAGCACTGGGAAAGCCATGCATCCTTTGGCCTTTGCAGCAGCTGTGGTGATGCTGACCCACTGTACAAGTGAACCAGTTCATCCTCCTGCTGCATAGCATGCTCACACTGCTGCTTTGGGCCCCATTCTGGCTCAAAAACTCCATTTCTGCCCATTGCATTTTATCACTCTGGAGCAACACTCTCTGAAAACCTCTTGCTGACCCCTTTCCATTAGGAATTTACCTTCCAATACCTTGAGGATGAACATGAGCACTGCACCTCCCATGGGTGGTCCTGGAGCAAATACTTTGGTGTTGTTGTTCAGGGTGATGTTCAGAGCTGGGGACACCTCTGCTTTGTATGCCCGAAGGTCCTCCAGTGAGAGACTGGACCCTTCAACAGAGACCCAGGAGCTGCCATTAGCACAACAACTTAGATCTGCCTACATCAGAGCCTTGTTAAAGCTTGTGAAGAGCCATCCCTGTACAGCCCAAATTCCTTCCACCCAGCACAGCACTGCCCTCACACATCCTCATGTGCTGCCGAAGCCCAGGATGTCACAAAGCTTAAAGGAGTCAGAGGGGTGAGTGTATGAGCACAGTGGGCAAAGGCCAGAGCAGTGGGTGGTCTCAGCCCTGCTTCTGGGCCTGAGTTGTAGGAATTGGGGAAAGGTGCTCTCTTCCCATGTCAGGTACCACCCCAAGTGACAAGCAAATGGCATGTGTTTCCCCTGGTACAGGCTCACTGTGAGCCAATGGCTGGGAGAAAGGCCTGTGTGTGAGGACTCCCTGTAGCTGTTACTCACCAGCCTTCCTGATGTCCTCCACCAGGGCCCTTCCTATCTCTCCCTCATAAAATGCTGCAGCTCCGTGTTCTGCTACAGCTTGCAGCGTTTGCTGCAGCGCTTGCCACCGGAAGGTCTCGCCAAGCTTCAGAAATCTTTGACCATGACACAGCAGTGGGCTGTTAAAGAAGAACATTCATCAGTTTTACAGCATGAACTTGTTCTTGCCCAGGGCCAATGACCTCTTTTTCCTACCAAGAGCAGATCTGGATTATGTATGCTGTGTACTTTCCAAGGCAGTGCTAGACTGCAGCCTCTTTTAAAAACCCACTTCTGTGCTTCTCTCCCACTCCATAGCAAGTATTCCCTGAGCACAAACCACAGCAGCAGCCATGCTGCATGTCAGAGAAAGGGTCTGAAGCTGAGGGAACAGTCGCCCTCACACTGTAGTGTCATTCATTGGTCTTACCACAGGCTTTTCCCTGGTCTAGAGAAGGCTGGGTGATGGAGAATTTTTTCCAGAACTGGAGAAATGACCAGTGGCTCTGAAAGAAGCTTGATGGTTGGTTCAAACAGGGCTTTCCATGGTAAGCGGCCGTGGCGCTTATGGGCTTCCTCATAGCCACGGAGCTCTCCAGGCACGCCAATCCAATGGGGACCTGAGGAGCACAGCGGCATTGTCACACCCAGTACCTCACTGGCTTGGGGGTTCCACCTCTCTGAAAGCTCTCCAGTCGAAGTCTGAGTTGGTAGAAGCAACCAAGGCTTCTAAAGGCAGGCTTGGTTTATTTATTGCCTCTTCCTGTTCATGTATTTCCCTGTTCCTGAACAGCAGGGGTGTAGAGAGGCCTGAGGTGTGCTGAAAGCATAACAGGCAACAGGCACGTGCTGCAGCAAGGGAGGTGGCAGCTGCACACTGGAGAAATGGCACTCATGGGGCCTGGGCAAACACCAGAACAAGAGAAGCAGTGAAATTCTCCATCCCTGGAGAAATTAAAAAATGTGACAGGACAAGACCCTGGGCAGCCAGAGCAACACCTGACATCACCCTGCTTTGAGCAGAACTCCAGCTGTCCCTTCCAACTAGAGTTGCTCCTGATTTCCTTTTCAGGGTCTTCCAAGGACGAGAACATCTCCAGAATCTAGGACACACCCCAAAAGATAATGTTCTAGGGAAGGAGAATGAACACAGCAGAAATGTGGAAAGATCCAAGATGTGCTGCTAAAGCAAGAATGCCTGAGCCCAGCAACTCAACCCCTGATGTGCCAGCATGCTTCGCCAATCTATGGACATGGCAAGAACATGAGATTGATTTCTTTTGTTTCCCAAAAGCTATTGACCTTATTTTTCTCTGTAAGAACTTCTGGGGAATGAGAGCTTTGGGAAATCCAGTCTTGAACTGCAGACTTCCTATGGAGAGAAGTTACGTTGTGATTTCTCCTCATGCTGGCTCCCCATTGCCTCACTGGTCAGGTTGCCAGTGTTATTACCAAACAGGAATTTTTATGTTTATGGACCCAGTCTTTTTAGTTACTTTTGCAAAAGGCAATCCAGGTAGAGGGTGTTAAACTAAATAGAACTCCAGATCAAGTCAGTGAGGTGCTCAGTTCCCCACCCTGAGCTCTGTGCACACCTGGAGAGCACACAGCTGTGTCCTTACCAATGGGGAAACCAGCACTACAGCCAGACAATAAGTTGTGAGGAAACACTCGTGGGACTGTCTCGCGGGCATTGATCACCTCGACTGCTCCTAGAAAGAAGAAGAGGGAAATGCATAATATTGTTTTCCTGAAGCAGGTGATCATCACACCTCAGTCAGCTGTAGCACTGCATGTGCTGCTGGCCCAGAGCTGAGCTGCTCTGGAGCCTTTTGCAAGATGTGCCAAGTGCACCTGCAGGGCCAGGTGTCAGCACAACTTGTCCTTGACTCCTGTGCTTTTATTTAGAGCAAACCAACCAGTGCCTACCTAAAAGTACTGAAAGTACAGGGAGAAGGCCAGGACTTGTCTCCAGGCAGCAAAGGTTCCCCTCAGGGTTCATGAGCTGGGACATGCTGGCTCACACCTGCAGGTTCCTGCACTTCTTCTACAGATGGGACATGTCAGAGGCATAATGTGAGCCTCATGCTCCTGGGAGGGCCATTTAACAAATGATGATGAGGCAAGTCCATCAGATTTGAAGCCCTCTATGTATCAGGGAGCTTGAAAGGACAAAAACAAACCCAAACCTCCACTTCCATACACTTGTATTTCAGGTCTAGTCTATCACTTTACTCCTTCTCAGCCTTGTATTTATCTGTCCCTGTCACAGTCCACAGAGCCAGCTGTGCTGCAGGAGCCCACAGTGCTCCCTGGTGTACCAAGTGCCTGAGCTGTGCATGGCCACGGGCAGCTCTGTGCAGCAGCACAACTCAGGTAGCAGAGGAGGATTATTGTCAGGAAACAAAGTTCCATGGCTCTGCCAAAAGGAAAAAAGAAGAAAAATATAGGTGTTCTGCCAAATTAAGCTCTTGCATAAGATACACCCAAACAGTTCCAGATTTGTGACTCTGTGGAACTACTTGGCAGGGATTTTAAAACTATTACATTGTTACAGTGTTCATTGTTGATATTACTATTAGATATATAATCTCTGGGGGTTTTTGGAAGCCAAGACTTAGAAACTCCCACACTGAAGACATAAAAGCAAGAAAACAACACTAGAGTTTAAGCCAAACACAGAAAGGCTCCCCAGCAGACACTGAACATTGCTAGGTTTAGATTTCTGAAGTGGAGATGCATCTCCTGGGACAGGAAGTGTCACCACTGCTTTGGGGAGTCACAGCAGCACTGGTGACTGCAGTGTGAGACAGCCCCATGGCCAGCAGGCACTGCCAGAGCTGCTGGGGCAGCACAAGCCCTTCAAGTGCCATCCTGAGGGCTCAGCTGAGGCACTGACAGCCCAACACTGCCAGCACACCCCTCCTGCCTGCTTCACTCAGACACTCACACCTGGCTGCAGTCAGCTGTGTGACTTTGGAATGTACTTTGGGATTGCTTTAGAGGGGGAAGGAGAGGCAAACTCAGCTCATTTTATATCAAAGCTCTTTCCTCCACACACATGTTCTTGCTGTGAAATGAAAATCACAACTCCCTGTGGTGGATGCTTTGGATTAAGAGCACAAGTGTGCTTTGTGATGTAGCTTTTATATTCAAAATATTGCTTTGAGAGAACAGGCAGGATTCTGATTTGTCCACAGCAGTTGTGTGTCTGCAGAGGGACATGGCACCATGGAGAGACCATACCTGTGCTGGCATTATAGATGGTAAATATGACCCCACCACCCAGGCCCGAACTCTGAGGGTTCATCACTGAAGTGCAGATCAAACCAGCAATGGCAGCATCCACAGCTGTGCCTCCACTTTTCAGGATGTTCCTGTGGTGGGAAGGGAAGAAAAAAGACACTGTTAAAATCCAGGAATGTCAGAATGGAGGAACCACAAGAAAATGCCTCCTTGGGAACCCTGCGACTTGTGGAGAGCAGCTGGAGAAATGTAGTGGCAGCAGTGTGGGGTGTGAGGGGCACCTTCCTCTGCTAGAGTGAGAAGGAACAATTAGAGGAAAAGAAGGGAGAGTCCACAGGAGGAAAGAGCAGCCAGGGCCAGAGCTGTGGGAGACTGGACTTCCTCTGGGCAAAGAGTTATGGGAGAGAGAGAGCTGCAGCTGCTCACAAATGCTGTGGACTGAAAGGGACAGCAAGGAGTCCCAAGACATGGAGAAGGATGCTCTGAGCACAGAAGAGGGCTTTCCACACACTAGGAACCAAACAACTGATCTCTAGCTTCCCAAATGCCATTCCTAATAAAGGCATATGCTGGTCAACTGGACAGGAGCACTGAAGTGGGGACACTGGGTCCATGTGAAGCAAACTCCTGAGAAAATGTGTCAATAAGCTTCATTGTTCCTACAATGTGACTTCCTGGGCTTGTTAGCACAAAAATGCCCCAGCCTTCTCCTTGTAACCCCAAAGACAAAACCAACAAAGAAACAAACAAAAAAAAAGACCAAAAACCAGGAAACAAATCCTCAACTGCTTCTACCAAGGCACAGGCATTAAGGCAGCCTCTTGCTGCTGACAGCAATGAGGTTCTGTAAGAGAAACATGTCTCAACAAATGCTTCCCTCAAGAACATCTGAAAACCACAATTTCCTTGCAGTGGAAATGGGGTGGCATTTTCTGCATGGCCTGCCAGTAGCCAGCACTGGTGTTTGCTAGGAAGGTTCCTAACTGCTTCATTGGGTTATTGCTCAGAAAAGGCAAAGCCAGAGGGGAGACTGGAGTAGTTCAGTAATTGCAGTGCTTGCTGAATCCCAGAGTTTGCATGGGAACACGGAGCACACACAGAGACTGGTGTTTATTTTCCATCCACAGATATGGCTGGGACCTGCTGGGTCCGGGAACAGGATGCTGCCAGCAGGCACACTGATGTGGCTTTCCTTTGTTTCCCCAAGTGCCTCAGAACCACTGCCTGTAAGGAAATGACATGTGGACAAGTGGGAAGAAAAGAAACAGCAGGGAACATCAGGCTTTCTGTTTGGGATCCGCATTGGCTTTTGGGCTCCTAGGAGCTCCCTGGCTGTAGCTCTGAACATGGAGTCTGAGGCTCAGGCTCGCCCATCCAGCTCCTTGCAGCAGGGGATGGACTCATCACACCAATGTCCCTGGGAGGTGTTTTTCTGAAACGGAAGCTGTTAATTGCTGACCACAGAAAGGACACGGGGGCTTCCTGAAAAACTCGGTCACCTCTGCAGAAGAGACAGAGACAGCGTGTTAGAAAGTTGGAAAAAGAGGAGAGAAGGACTGCTACACTGACCCGAGACAGTGCTCCCCAAAGCCCCTGGAGTGTGTGTGAGCTGTGAGGCAACACATGTACAAAGCCTGGTGGCAGGGAAAGGCATGGTTCTGGCAGGGAAAAACAGCTTTGAAAAGAAGCTTGGAGATGGTACAGTGCACATTTCAATGCAATGCATTAAGACCTTAACATGGAACATCAGGCAGATTTCCCAAAGCCTGAAAAGCATCATTCTCACCCAAATTCACAGCACATTCACACTGGCCTCCAGCCTTGACATCTTTCCCTCCAGCCTCTCCAGAGACTGAAATTCAACAGAAAATACACTGAGCTGGCTCTTGGTGTGTCACGTGTGACTCCCTCTCCAGAGACTGAAACTCAACAGGAAATACACTGAGCTGGCTCTTGGTGTGTCACATGTGACTCCCTGTGTGTGGCTCACCCATTTCCAGTCACAGACCTGCCCCGTCCCTGGGAGTGATGCCTGGGGAATTTAGGGCCATTATATACAGCAAAACTGCATCTAGATTTATGTCCCATTACTTGGCTCCCTTTAGATGGATCTCTGCTGCAATGAGCTTAGTTATAATGCAAAATCCTTAATCAAATTGTGGCACCTTACCAGGTCTCCCTAGAGATACCAGTGCTGCAGCTGACAAGATCTGATAACAATGTTTTGTCCCATATCCTTCCTGCCACTTAGCGTTGGGGTTTAGTCATTAATGGAGTTTCCTTATAATGAAGAGCAGAAGAGGGTGTTAACAACCAAGTCCCATTCCAGCAGCAGCAAACAGGGATTCACCTTCCCTGGAAAGGGCGAATGATGGCACTTTGCTCACAGCAAAGATGGGCTGTGCTGGACTGCAGACCAAGACCTCTGCTCTGCCCTAGGCTAGAGGGAACCCCGAAGCCCCTTTAAACACACTGGAAATGCTAACCTATTAAATTGTATTGACTTTTTTTTTTTTCTGCTAAAGAAGGATTTATGGAGAGCAAAAGTAACAACTGCTTCTGTAAAAAAGGGCAGGTTACCAAATTTAAAATGTACAAGAAGGGAAACCAAATCCTTTGGCATGTAAACCTACTTCAGAAATCTGCTGGGCCATCACTGAAAAGGATTTTTGCATCAGATTCTCTGGTTAGAACTGAGCTTCCCAGGGCTGCAGACATTTTCTGACTGTTGAAGTCTCACCATCCTCACCCTCCCCTCCACCCTGTCCCCCCAGGGGGTGATGATTTCAAAGAAGAATGGTTCCCAGGGTTTATGCTAGGCTACACTGGAGAAGAGGGATCAGAGATGGCTGCTGGGCCAGGCCAGGTCAGCTCGCCTTGCTGCAGTGAATCCCACCACAGGGAATGAACATTTTTTCCTAAATCTGTCCCTGACCTTATGTTGGCTCTTGCTTCTGCCATTTGGGAAACAAAGGAATGCAGAGCAGTGGATGACAGAGCTCAAACAGCACACTGGTAGGGAATACAGAGCTTTTTTGCATGCTTGATGAAAAGAACCTCTTCCAGGAGGGAACAAGTGGTTCAGAGTTGGAGGTGAAGTTTGAGTACCTGTTACTGTCACAGGGCAATCATCTCCTGTCTCCTCAGGGCTCTTGACATGAGGAGAAATTAGGAGGTGGACTGTGGTACCAAATCCACATCCTTGGGTAAAAACTGCTCTGATTCTCCTTTTAGGCTCCCATCCCTCTTCATCAAAGTGTTTCACTTGATTCAGGGACAAGTTTTCTCCCAGGGCAGGGTCTTAGTCTGGACCAGACAGCTGTACAAGGTTGTTTCCAGCCCCCAGTTTCCAGCAGAACAAACACACCAAGAGACCCAACCTTGTTGAGCACTGAGAGCTGGGCACTGATGGCTAAGGAGAAGTTTAGCTCAGGACCTGCCAACATGCATGGTGACAGGCTGAAGGCTCACTGAGATTGCTCACTTTCTGCAGGGGTCCAAAGAGTTGCATAAAGATTTCAGAAATCCAGAATACATGAACACAGTCTCTAGAGCTGGAAAACACATGGGCCCTGAGGAGTTTTCCCCAACCCACTATCCCCCTCATTGAAATACAACATTCCCCCTCGATCAAGAGGTTTAGTTCAGTTATTCCCAGTAAGTTCAATTGACAATTCTATTAGGAACACATGAAGACTCCCAAATGGAAGAATCTTAACCAACAGAGTATCATGTAGTGCCCCAGGAATTCCATTCCAGACAACTCACAGAGCATGCTGTTTGAGTTTCTCTTTTAAATAAACAACAATTTTTTAATTAAAGAATAAAATCTGTAAGTAAGTCAGAGATTAGGTGCTGCTTCTAGGTTCCAAGGCTTTAGGCACCAGACCAGTTCTCTGAGCATCCCCCAAATGGATCCCTGTGAGCTTGGGGGGATTTGCAGGATGAAAGGGGTTGTGGGGTCGCAGCAGGAGAGAGGGTCTGCAAGGTCAGTGAGGAAGAGCAGGGACAAACCAGCCTTGTAGTGTGTCTAGGGACTGGCATCTAGGGCTGCTTGGCCTTGCCCTGCTCTCACCTTGTTGCTGAAGTGAAGTGTCACATGAACTGTCAGTTCAGACGTGGGGACAGCAGGGCCCAATGGCCAAGACTGCAGTCAGAAATTGGATTTTATTGCTACTGCTGTGACAAAATTCCTATGGATGCTAAAATCTTATTCAGCAAAGATGAGGCAGGAAGCAGTTGTATGCTTATCATGTCATGGGGCTCCCATCAGGGACCCTGAGTCAGCCTTGAGGAAGCCCTCACCCTGCAGAGTCACACAGGAGGTCACAGAGCAGAGCTGATGGCTCTGAAAGGCTGAGCCCCTGCCAGAGCCCCTCTGCTGTGGCATCCTCACAGTGTCACTGCCATGTGAGACTTCCTCACCAGTGAAAGAATGTAATTTTCTCCCCTGCAGTTTGCTCTGAGAACTAATTCAGTGCTAAGAGCACTAAAGAGCATCATGTGCTAGAGCTGAGAGCTTAAAAAGTGACACACAGGTATGACAGCACAGAAATGTCTGGGATAAAATTAACAGGATCACATGCAGTACAGAGCATGCAATAAGCTTCCTAGAGAGAAAAATGAAGCCACCACTGTGGGCCAGTGGGACAGAGAAAGAAATATGACAACAACAAGGAAAAGGGCAAATATAATACAAAGCTTCTGGTCCCGAGCTCTCTTGCAGAGGAACATTTTTATAAACAATTTTACTTTTATTATAATCTTTTACAAGGACATGAACAGAAGAAGCTGGGAGAACAAGATAAACAGGAGTTTATCTTGTTCCAAGTTTAAGGACAGAATGAAATGAGCACAAAGATTTCCAAGAATGGCTGGAGGCAAAGGATATCAGGAAAAGCAGCAGCAATCATGCAGCAGCAGGGGAGTAGAGCTGACCACCAGGCAGAAGGTGAGCAGTGTAGAGCCCAGGCAAAGAAGAACAGCCATGGCTGGAGAGGTCCCAGAGGCTTGGCAGGGGTGGAGGTGAGAGAAGGACCTGATGTGCAGATGCCCCAGGATGGGCAAAAGGAAGGGAAAATGAGATGGGAAGGTGGAGCAAGGGCAGGATTTTGTGGGGATGATTCGCAGACTATTTGTAGGAAATTAAAATTGGTCCATTGGACTGGAGGGACAGCACAGACCCGTCAGCAAGTGTGCTGGAGGTGCAGCTGCAGCAGTGGTGGAGGCTGGGGAAGCCTGTGGAGCTTCTTGCTAAGGCAAGGGAAGGAAACAAGGAGAGCCCAGCAGCACTAGCCAACTAGACAAAGCTGCTCAGTTGTTCACTGGCCACAGACTTCCGTGGCTCTCACTTCAACATCTTCCTGCTGATTATATGCTACAGCAAGTTAAAGTTTACAATAGCTGCAAAAACAAATGCAGTGGTTTTCCCCAGCAGATTCTTTGGGCAATCCAATTATGTATTTTCCTCTTTTTCCATTAATAGTGATTTTAAAAATACTTCTGCTTTCTGAAGAACTAACATGTGGCTTCACATAAAAACCCCATCTCACGCTTGGCATATGGGCAGCTACAGCATATTTTCTCCAGCTACTCACAAATGCTGTGCCAGCACATCAGTGCCAGAATCAGAGGTGAGACATGGCAAAGAGTGGTATTATGGCACCATGTCTCATTTTACTCCCCCAGCCACGAGACAGAGCACACAGCTCCAGCATCCACCACTGGAGCATCCAGCATCACATGTAAACCTCCATCCTTTTGCTTTCATGGATACAGGTATTTAATAATTAAAAGAATAGTAAAATAATAACATGGGAGTCAAAATGTTTGAGAGAAAAGTTTTACACAAACTGAAGGTATACAACCTGGACATCTTGAGAATTTTTTTAACCTACATCTTTCTTTCCAAGTGGTGGAAATATGTCTTTTATACTTCTACTGTCCTGACTGAATTTCAATTAAATGTGCTCTTTGTTTTTTTCTTCATAGCCAACACACTTGCTGCAGGCTTCAGTCCAGAAACAGACCCCCAAAAGGCAGGGATACCAGTCCCCCTTTCCCTGCCTTCCCTTCCTTGTCTCTGTTGAAGCCTGGCTGCAGCTGTCTGCAAGCTCCTCTAACTTAATTTATTCTAAGGCACTTATCCAACAGATCAACCACGCCATCAAAAGTAAATGTCTTCCTTCCCCACTTAAAACCAGCACTACACTTGAATGCTTCAAATATTTATACCCTCCAAAAGGCCAAGGGTTTGCACAGTGGCAAACTTTTGGGACACTGCAATGAAAGTAAGCATCAGCCGCGGAGGCAGAGGCTCCGTCTGCTCTCCCGGCTGGAGTGACCGCGGGAGCAGCATCGCAGCGCAGCCCGGAGCGGGGCCGGGCTGCCGGCCGTGGTTGGTGCGTGTCCCGTCCGTCAGCCCGAGCCACGACACGCCGAGGAGCCGAGCTCCGTGCACGTACCGGCCGATGAGGGAGCAGCTCTCGGTGTCGGCAGCCACGGCCCCGTGCAGGAACTGCTGGGGAGCGCACCTGGGCTGGGTCAGGATGACCACAAGCGTCACCGCCACCGCCAGCACTCCCAAGGTCAGCAGCAGCAGGCAGCAGATCTTCCCCGTGGACATGGCTATCCCGTGCCGCCCAGCAGCTGCAGGGTCCCAGTCCTTTCGAGGAGCCGCCTGCCTTGCTCGGGGGGAAGTGGATATATCCCGAGCTGCGAGGGAGGTCCCACTGCAGTGGGCTCTGCCCCCAGCGATTACATTCTTTCCAACATTAAAAGCGAACAGTGTGCTCTGTCTTCCCTACTCTCTTAGGTGTGAGAGGATTTTTCACTCTTAAGAAACTTTTCCTGCAGTTCCACGATCCCCCTTTTTTTTTTTTTTTTGTGGGTCTCTGATGAAAACATTTAACACATTCACTCCTGAAGCACTTCAAAGAGAAATCTCCACACTGCTCCTCACTTCTCACAGCCTCTCTGGCTTCCCATTCTTGACACATAAATTACCTAACAAAGGTGGCCTAGGTGAATCACTGGGGATATTACCTCAGTCCTACACTGCAAACAGGGTGTTTTGTTCCTGTAAAACTACTCAAAGAAGTAAGAGCTGAACACACTGTACAAAGCTAGAACCTTCATATATACTATTAGTTTACCTTATAGGTTATTATCATCTTATTTACATTTTTCATATGTACATCTTGCCAGTGTCCACAGCATACATCTTCTGTAAATGAGCACAAGAGAACAACTGGAATAAAGCAGCACTTTGCAAACGTTGGTGCCCAGAGCACCAAGAGCTCTGGTGTCCAGCCTGTGCAGGGCTGCTCACTGGGACAGACCTGATCCCTCACAGAGCAGTGATGAGCAGCAGGAATTGCCGCCCAGTGCAGCTGACCCCAGCTGAGTCTTTAACAGCCTCTTAATTACACAGTTCTCCTTGCACTTGAGAAGTTAAAGACAGGGCTCCACATCTGCCTGCTGTCTTTCTAAAAGATGTTACCTGTGATCCTTTCCCTGCTAGATTTGTGAGAAGAGAAATTCACCTGTGCAGATTTACACATGTATTTCAGAGCAGATTTTGAAATTGTCCCACTAAACTTTATCTTATAACTAAGCAATACTATTTCACATGTCATATCTCAAAAATGGATTTGATAGGCTAAAATGTCTTTTTTGTGGTTGTATCTTCTCATAAGAGAAGATACAACCTTGAGAAACTGAAAATTGTTCAAGAAAAAGTTGGCGTGTGTAAACAAGCCTCCTCAGCTCTAATGTGACTCTTCACCCCAATGCAAAACATTGCTGATTTTGTAGAGTTTCTCAATCCCTTTGCACACAACATGACTTTGATGTTTCATTTTTGACAAATTACAGTATCACACTTAAAGAATCATCATCCTGCTGTTTCTGGGAAAGCTTTTCCCTTTAAACTCATAGCAGGGCTGACCACTCAGTACCAGTAAGACAAGTGGATTTTGCCTATTCACTTTCATCAAATACTGTGGAAAATTCAACTGTAGTCTCTCCAATTTCTCCCAGTTTCCAGATTTGGGTTCTAACTCAGCACATCAAACCTCTGCATCTGGAAAATTATCATTGTGCAGTCAAGGAGGAGACCTGGAAGAGGCAAGAGAAGTAAAAAGGAAAGTGTCATGTCCCAGCCCAAGGGAGAGGCTAAGGATGGCCTGGGAAGGCCAAGACATAGTTATGACTATCTCAACTAACAGCTGTCTCTCACAGGAAAACCCATTTTCCTTTTTGTATGGAAATGAAGACTGAGCCTTTTCGTCTCTTTCCCTGTGTAACCTTCACAGTCTTGGTGCAACATTCGACTTTGACCACATGATACTACAAGCTCTGCACTGACCCTCCCATGTCAGAAGATGCTTAGCAGTTCACATGCTGGGATTCAGGATTTTGACCTCTATTTTTCTGTTTGTTTGTCAAAACTTTCACATTTGCCATCATTGTCTGGGAGCACAGTTTGCCTTGGCAGAAATCTCCATACATAGCCTTCACTCTCTGGTCTTCTGTTGCCAGCGTGAAGGGCTTTGTATGCTGCTTGAAAAGGGACTCAGGTATTTAAAGACCCTTACAGGCCAAGATACACTCAGGGAAATTTTAACCAGAATTTTAATTATTAACAGAATCATTATTCATTAACTTATAAAAAGGCAGAGTATCTTTAAATTGTCTTTTACATTGTTGGGGTCCTGCTACATCTTTTGTCCAAATCTGCAGTCAAAAGATCAAATTTGAATATTATATAATATTTGGAGTACAGGCATTGCTAAGGTTGACGTGAAGACCACAACTGCCTTTCAGAGGGTAAGAAATTATCAAAGAGTGTAAATCCTCAGATTTCTTTCCCAATTGCCCTCTCAGGTTATTACAGGGAGGCTGAAGTCTCAGCCATTGGGCTGAGTTGGTGGGGAGAGTACAGGGAGTCATCTACTGACCAAAGGGCTTTGGAGGCACCAGGAGCTTCTCCTTCAGCCTTGCTGGAGACATTGTGCACCTTGGTTAGTGTATTGCACTAAGCCAATGTAATTTTACCTCAAGATCCAACATGTCTTGACACACAGAGCTGCCCTCTGTAGCTGCTGCTGCTCTGACAGTAAAGCTGGTTTGGGATGATGGCTGCATCAGCAATGTTTGAGGAGAAGAAAGCTGGTTGCTGGTTGAAAGACACCCGTCATAACCAGCCTTGGGAGCCTGGAGGTGAGGAGACAATCCCAAAGAGCCCCAGCATCTACACAGGGTGCAAGCCTGCTTTTTATTTGGCAGAATAAGCCTGGAGATGCAAATCAAGGAGCCACCTTTGGGAAAGATGGAGACCTCTGTGTTGAAGCAGGATTCATGACAGTCCAGGGCCAGACGCAGAAAAAATAGGTTGCAGCTTTGTGTGCAGCAAAAGAGTAGGTTTGTGGCACGAATGACATTTCAAGCATTGCATTTTGCCTCCTTTTCTTTAGTGCTGTTTTCCATTGATTGAGGGAAATAAAGAACAGATAGAAAGTCAGATATTTGTACTCAACAAAGAAAAGCTAAGATATTGACACTCAGTTTATCATTCTTCATCTCATCTTTTAAAAATATAAATTTAAAGAACCCTAAATGCACACCAAACTCATGAGCCATTCTCACACTAGTGTCCTAAATAACCTCATTGCCTTGGTCTCTACACTGTCCAAATTATTTTGCAACATACTCAGAGGGGTGGCTCTTTCTGCTGGTGTTTGTTTGCAGAGCATTGTCTACAGTCACCACACTCTTACTGTAATAAATAAGAAGTGCATTTTATATTTCCCAGCTCTAAATTAGGTTTTAGCCATTGGACAAGAGTCTAAGAAAGCTTCCAAGATCTTTCAACCAAAAGCTAAACTGGATGTATTTCATACACTGTTTGTCCCCTACTTCAGTCATGTTTATTTATAACACAGAAATACAAATTAATTCTATGCAATAATCAAATAACCCAATAATAGGCAATATTCAGGGAGTTTATTGTCCAGATTTTCTAAGGGACATGGCTGTGACTTCCACAGTTGGTGCTCATGATCCATTTGTCTCAGTACTCTGTCCATTTGTTGCCAGAAACTGCTACACACTAAACTTTGCACATTGTTTTTCTTTGCACACAAACAAATTTACTTTATTGAGGGTCATGGGTCTGCTCCCACAAAAATCAAGTGTTCAGACATCTGGAAAAACAGATACTTGGAATCAGGAAATTCTGATACTCAGGAATTTCTCATCCATATTTCTCCTCCCTCTGTTATTCCTCAGAATTCAGGATGATGGTTAAACCCATAAAGTGCCCTGATTCAGGAAAGCCAAATGATCCTTCTTGTGTTACTGAAATCAGAAAAGGGAAATATGTTCCTAATTTACTCATAGGTTTATGCTTTGCTGAGATTAACATTTAAGTACCTTCTGAATCAAGGTTTTTTTGTTTTCCTTTTAATTGGAAAGCACGCCAGGGAATAACTCTCACACTTTTAGCTGAGAAACTTGGCAGTACTTCATCTCAAGCCTTGAAAACACACTTCTGGCTCCAATGTAACGGCTAAACAGATTCATCCAACAAAGCCTTGAAGGGTTGGAGGGTGATCACAAGCATTCCATGTTTTAGAAGCACAGCAGCAGGATGACTGGACGGATGACTGGAGAGGACAAACCTACATCTTGAGGACAGCAAGTATCAGTCCAATACTACTCTGGCACTATTTTCCTCAACCACACTGTCCTCCAGTTTCCCACTTAAAGAATGTCTCTTTGTGGGCTACAAGCATGAGCAAAGGGAAAGCACTTGAATGGGACATCACAGGACACACACCATTCCCCACACCACTGAAAGCCTAAAGGGTCCCACAGAACGTCAAGGACTCCTCTATCTTTGTTGAATTTTTCAAGGTTAAAGGCAGAGCTGCTGCTTCCTTCTTCCTTTCCAGCTGGTTACAAAGTAATGCCTGTTGGAAAAGTTCTGTGGAACCCAACAAGGACAACCTCTATTTCATAGTGACATTGGCCTGGTGAAAGTCAACTTTTGCACAGCTTGACTCAGTGGGACACATGGCACAAACCATTGCCCAAGGGGAACTCTTCTCCATTTACTTTATTCAGTGAGGATTTCCAGGCACAGTTTACTGCAAACATCAGCACTTTATTCTTTCTGTGACACTGCAGCTATGCTCAATATCAGATTAACAGTGAAACCTTCTGATTCAGTCCTTAACTCTTGAGTGCCCTTCTGGGCCAAATCCAGCAGTTTTCCTAAAGACTAAACCTCATTAGTACAATTACTATAACAGCTGAAAATATTGGCAGGAGAAAACAAAAGGGAGCTTTGTGTGCATCCAAAGACACCAACAGCAAACTCTGCCTGAACTCTGTATTGTCTAAAATAGGCTGGAGTATTACATTAGCGACCCCCAAGGATATCTGTGGAGGGTTTTAACCCACATGGAAGTACTAAATATAATATATTTATGGCATGGTGTGTGTGTATCTATATGTAACTACCTATACAGCTGCCATCATATGCTTTGTACGACCTCAGTGAGCCCCAGCCAGTGAGTACTGGTTCACTGCCATGCTCATTCAGGAGCTGCCTGGATCAGTTTGCTCACTGAGTCCTGTGCAGGCTGGAGCAACCTTGGTCTCCCCAGGGCCCAGCACAGGGCAACACGAGCCACTCTGAACACATGAGGGAAACACATCAACTGAGGAAGCTGAGGAGTGATTTTTGCCAGGGATTTTCACAGAGAGAAGTGATATACTCAAATCTTGAACTCTTTAATACCAGAGGCCTTAGAAAGATGTTCAGAAAAAGGAGTGCTGTTGAAATACAATTTGGAAGTCCAAAAGGGAACCAATGAAGATGAAAATGCAACACCAGCAAATCTCTGGCTTAGACTAAATTAAGGGGAATGGCTGACAAGAAGCAGAGCATCACTCACAGGGACCTTGCTGAGCTTGAACAGAAACCTCATGAAGTTTGGTACAGAGCAGGACAGAGGTCTGCATGCAGGCAGAGTAAGGTGCTCAGCACAGGCTCTCTCATGGGCTGCTCTCCATGTTGGAGAGTGTCACCATCCTGTTTTCTGAAAAATCCCTTCACCATGATTTTCTCCTGGGAAGCTGAGAAGTCTCAGAGAAAAATGAAAACAATAAATATCTGGTTTGCTTCTCCTGTGTTTTGCTGCTTTGGAATGTGTTTGGACATTGTTTACCAACAGGTGGTTGTTTCATTGGTTTCATGTGAATTGTTTTAACTTAATGACCAATCACTGTCAAGCTGTGTCAAGACTCTGGAAGGAGTAATGAGTTTTTCATTAGTATTCTTTCTAGCCTTCTGTCTGTATCCTTTCTGTATTCTTTGGTATAGATTAGTATAGTATTCTTTAATATAATATAGATAATAAAATAATAAATCAGCCTTCTAAGAACATGGAGTCAGATTCATCATTTCCTCCCAACTCAGGGAACCCAGCAAATACAAGAGGAGAGGGATCCAGGTAAATGGCTATTTAAATGCTGGCAAACCCCACAAGCTTGACTGTGTGTTCTCTTCCAAGCCCTCTACATGCTTCTCCAGCCTCTAACACCCTGGTTCCCAACTCCACAAAGCAGGGACTATCCCCCACCAAGCAATCCCACTTCCCCCTCCCTCTGCCATCCCCACACTCTGGGTCCCTGGTCCATGTTCTGGCCCCACACAGTCAGTCAGTGCAAGCTCACACCATGCAGGAGATGAGGGCACATACTGAGCCCCAGGTAATGAGGATGTCATGTCTGCATTAGGCTGTTTGTGCAGCTGCTACATTTTACTTTGTTTTTTAAGTTCCTGGTGTTAAGGGTATATAAAAACAATAGGGACTTTTATCTTAAGAGATCATCTGAAAACAACCTCATCCTCTCAGAAAAAGAAGCAAGGATGGGAAATATTTTCTAAAAATTCCCCTAAATGAGAACTGAGGCTTTTGTGGGATTCCCAGGTGAATGACAGAGCTGCGCTGCTGTGCACAGAGAGGCTTTCCAAAGTGCTTAATCACACTGAAGTTTCTGAGTCAGGAATCAAGATCAGGATGAGCATCTGGGTTTCATCTCCTCTCCAAAATGAGCAGGACTGCTGAAATGGAGCCAAACATATTGTACTTTCCTGTGAAGTCAGCAGGCCCCACCTCTGCCTATCCCTGCAGCCCTTCCTGGGAAATGAAAGGATCCACACAGCACCCCCGCAGGAGTCCTGCAGTTTCCCACCATCTCACTGGAATCCAGTGACATCCACCAGCATCAGAGTGCTGAAAGGGAGAGTAAGGGAGGAAATGTGCAGCTGGTGCAGGAAGGATAGGAAGGGAGCAGGATGTGACTCTGGGAAGCCACAAGCTGCTGAAGAGATTCCCTCACATTGCCTCAGACTCTTCCCTCATGAGTCCCAGCTTAAACACAGCCTAAGAACTCTGCACTGCTGCCCTCTCCCTGCTGCACTTCCAGCTCTTTGGGAAGGATAAATTCCTTGGAACAGAAGCCAGATGTGTGAGAGCTGGAGGTCAATAAGGATCTCAGGGTGCCAGCACTTACGGAAAACCAGAGCAAGCTGAGCTTCTCCACAAGGGAATGGGGGAAGAGCGGGTTCTTTACTGCCCTCATGATCCTCATGCACTTCACAAGCAAAGCAACAGAGAGGCTGGCAGAAGCATAAAACCCAAAATAAAATCCATAAACAGCCCTTGCCGTGTCCTGGTGCAAAAAAATGAAGGTCACTGGTACTGTGCAACTACAGATGTAGGCTCCTAGCTCTGTCTTGGTTCCAGGGATAACAGCATTGCTTCACAATAACTTCCTTTCCTTCTGAATGGCCCTGGGAGCTCATGGGAGGTAACCCTTTCCTTGTGCAACAGTACAAGAAACTGTTTGCTTTCTTCCCTAGAAAGTGGAAGAACAGCATGAAGGAAAAGAGAAAATCAGTCTTGCAGAGTTTGTTTTCTGTACTTTCCTTTTTCCCTGCTTATCTTTCACTGCTGTTTTATTTTGGAAATTCCCTGGTATTCAAATATGGTGTTTCCAGGCTGTTGCACAATTCCCTTTGGAGCTGTTGTATCACTTATCATTACCCCTTTCCCACACTCTGATCATTGCAAATGTCTCTTTCCTCCCTTCAAAATTTTACACTCTTTCCTCTAGGGACATGCTGCATAGTAGTCCCGTGCATTATAGTCCCAAAATTTATTCAGCTGGAACATGGGGTAAAAAATGCAAGAAGTCAAATTCTACTCGTTCATGAGCATGAACAATGGGAATGGAAAAAAATCCCTGCTTTCCCACATTCAGAATTTGAATATCCATCTTCATCAGTGTTAAATATATAGTGTAAGAATACCTGAGCTGAGATGCCTTAGTAGCTGTTTCCACAATTTCGTGCATATCCTCCCCTTCTTTTCCACCTTGCATATTTAATTTTAAGACCTTTCTTTGTACAACAGCTGGTTAAGTTTCTTATCATATTGAAGTAAGACATTTTCAGCTTATCATATTGGAAAATGCAAGTAAGTTATTATTAGCAATGCATTCTAGTTCTCAACCATAATGTGGTCCCTTTCCAGATCATGTGGCAGTAGCTGTACCGGCACAATACATTTCACAAACCTTCTCTGGATTCAAACCCTAAGCCAGTACAGTAATTTCCACAGAAACCATCAAAAGGAAGGTAGTTGCATGAGGAAAAAGGTTGACATGAGAAAACCTTGAGGGTTTGTGGGAGGTTATTTGGGGTTGGGTTTGGTTTGGTTTTTTCACTTAATTGTTTGTTTGTATTTTGGGGGTTGTTTGTTTTGGTTTGGGGTTTTTTTATTTTGTTTTGGGGTGTTTGGGTTTTTGTTGTTTGGTTGGGGTTTTTTTGTTTTTTGTTTTTTGTTTTTGTGATTTTTCCATTAAAAGCAGAGCTGCTGGTCTCCGTAACAAAGGGCAGATGGAAGCAGCAGCATTTAACAAAAAGAAACAGTTTCTACATGGCGCACCAGGGTCAATGTAGAAAGGACGAAATAAATAATGCACACAGAAACATCTGGGGTTTGTCTGTAACAGATTAAAGGAATTCCAGCAGTGACTGGACAGAGTGTCCTAGTTTAATGAAAATTAAATTAATTTGAAAGCTTTTGGAACACAGAAACTGGATCACAATTTGCATCGCTAGATCTCCATACTAGCAGGCAGAATGGAAAATGGACATGGTCCTTCAGCTGCACATATCATCCTCTCTGAAATTCAGGAAACCAAAACCCAGCTCCAGGTGCTGCAGCCACGAGGATGATGGCATCTTGGCTTCCCTTCTGGCCCTCTTCTTCTTCCTGTCTGCACCAGCAATTTTCACAGTGCTTCCACTTTCACTGCCTAGTTCAGGCAGAGTCTTTTGGATGCTGTACATGAGCAGTGACCCAACTTTCTGTCACTTCAGGCCCCTGGATGAGTTACAGAAATCCACAGCTCTCCTACCAGGTGACTGCAGGTATTTCCATCACATTATCCCATCAACATCTATCCTCCTGCCTGCTGCTTTCTTTTCTGAGATCTGCTTCCTGTCCACACAGCTTTCCCAGCTGGCAATTCCTGTGAAGAATCGTGTTTTCCTGGGCTGTTGGGGTCCACTCCAGCTAGCTATAGACCCTTGCCCACACAATAATTCATAGACAAAAGTAAAAGATTGAGAGCGCTCTTCTCCACGTGGGAAACGTTCTCCTTTATTCCAAGAGAAATACCAGGTGGACAAACCCATGGGAGAAAGAGGGCGTTCCCCAGTGGCAGGGGACTTTTATAACCCCAGGAGGATGGGGACAGAGGAAGAGGTCCACAGCCAATGGGATACCAGTGAGGAGTGGCGAGGGGAGGGCTAACTGAGGAAGAGATCACCAGCGGGTATTGGAATGGGTGAGGGAAAGACCATGTGATGGGGGAAAGGGATATCAAAACCACATGATATAACATAAGCTATTCAGTGCAATATAAAAGACTAGTCTGTGCAAATTCCCAATCACCCAGTGCAAAAGAACAATTAAACAACTATTTAGTGCAACATAACATTCCTGGTGCAGCCTCTTGAGTGCTGCACAGCCTTAAAGCATTCCACACCCAAAATATGTGGAATTCATGATCAGTTACAGAGATCCTCTGGGCTGCCCAAGAGCATGGACAGTGCCTTTATTACTAAAACTTCATCTCTGTCCTTTCTGGGACAGTCAGTGCCTGGGGCCGCTCTCTCCCTGATGGCTCCCTCCTGACATAGCCATGCCTCCACCACAGGGACAATTCTTTTCTTTCAGCAGCTCTGCCCAGTATCTATCACCTCCTGGAATGGGAAAACCTAGTCCTTCAAATCGGGCAGCCATCACCAAGGCCCAAAGAAACAATTCTTCCAGACTCAACCCTCAGCAGGCCCTTTGCTCCTGCCAAAAGGTAACCAGCATTTCTTCCTTCCTTTGCCTATCCCCATTTCCCACTGCCTGGGACAATGGAAACCCAGCTCCTGAATGTCAGTCTCTATTTCATGTCCCGTGCTAAAATGGTGCCACATCTCGGTCTTGGAGCCAGCTTGGACTTTCCCTCTTCTGCTTCCCAAGGTCTGACACTTGCTGCAGAATCAAGGGCAGATCTGTGCAGGATTCCAGAAAGCTGCCAAGCCTGGACTCTCAGCAGACTGTACAGGTTTTATATTGTCTTGCCTGACATGAAATTCAATCAGTCTGAACAGAGTTGGACACACACATAAACACAGTCATCACACACACACATTAGTGGCCAAGATTGCCCAACACCATATTTTGGAGGCTTGTTTATTCAAGATTAACCAAATAGCTGTTTTGAACATAAACACAGTAAAAACAAAAGTGTTTATATTGAGAAAATGTTTCTATTGTTTCTATTTCTATACATTTTTTACAAAGAGAAAAAAATTTCTAAAACCCCCTGAAACAGTTCAATGTTCAAATGTAATATATGTCTATACAATGTCTGTATATATGTCTATACATATATATGCCTGTATATATGTCTGTAATAATAACTATACAGCACAAACCTGTCCTGGTTTCATGGCCACAGATATTGTTTTGTCTAAAGAAAATTTGTCTCATTTGCTTACATTTCCATCCTTTCTAAACAATAGGCTTAGATGTTGACTATATTTATATTAGAACAAAAAAACAGGCAGGTGGGTGAAACTGAGAGCTCCACAGCTCCTGTCTCTGACCAGCAGCCAGCACTGGATGCCCAGGGAAGACTACAGCAGGAAGAGTACAACAATAAATGTGTAGTGATTCTTCCTTAAATGCTCTCTCAGCCTCCAAATACTTGAAATTCAGAAACTTCCTGAGCCACAAGTGCTTCTTTGTATCTGGTACCCCTTGACAGTTTAGTTTAATCGATTGTTCCAATGTCATCCAGCTTCTGATTTATGGGACGATAAAAGTTTTTAGAGCAAAACACATCTTCACCGTGCTGCTTCCCTTCAGGCTCATCACTCTTGATCCCCCAGACTGATGTTACTCCAGCAATGCAATAACAGCGTAAATCTCTGCTTTAATAAAACAGGACTTGCCAGAGCCACTCTATCTGACCCATGGAAACACTGTCACTGCACCACTGGAGAGAACTCAGTGCTGCCAGGCCTGTCACCTACTGCTGCCCCTCCAGCAAGCCCAGAGCACTGAGGTGACCTGGAAAGAGCCACTCTCAAAGCAGCAGCTTCTGAAACCCACTGCAAATCTTGTCCCCTTTGACACCCTCCTGACTGCTCCCAGCCGTGAAGTTGCCTGGAGCAGCCCATGCTACAACCCAGAATAAAGGCTTTGGGAACATTACCCTAAATGAGCAATCAGAGGGAAAGAAACCCACTGAGTCTGAGAGAGCTGTCTGTCCTCTGACTCTTTGGGCAACTGAGCCAACTTCTCAGGGCTTTTCTGAAAAACAGGCTGAAGTGCAGTCACAGCCCAGCAGGCGTCCTGGAATGTGAACTATAAAGGGATTTAGAACAAGAAAGAAAAAGGGAGATTTAAGTAACTTCTTACTCTTCAAAAAAACCACAGGCTTTATCCATTTAGCCACAACCCTGCACCTACAGCCAATGCTGAGCTCATGCCTCATGGATGTGTTGGACAGTTAAGTAGGATCTCGTGATAAATGCAAATACGTTGTGACAGAGGAGTTCAAGATAAACCCAAAATCATCTCAAATCATAGCTTAAAAATTATAAATTTCATTTCCCATGACCCACTAGAAACCCAAAAGCAAGTTCCTATCCTGGCTGAATTTATGCAAACACATGAAGTCACCTGAGATTCAAGGTTTAACTGTCAAAGCAACAATCACAACACCGGCAGTAGCACCTCACTGAGAACATGTGATAGGCTGGAAATAATTTCCAACAGAGAACATGACAGAGAGTAATACTTACATCAGACTACAGTTAAGAGCTCTTGTACATAATAGCCAGTTTCCACAAGAAATTAAAGATGGAACTTGCTTTTGAGTCCAAGCAGTTCCATTGGTGGTTCCCCAGTGACTCAGCAAAGTGAGGATTAATGGTGACTACTTGCTGCAGAGGACAGGTGTCTACATTTCTGAAACTAATAGTACCCCACTGTCACTGTCACTAACAAGGCTGGATGTTGTAAGTAGCCCTCAGGCACCTCCTTGCTCCAAGCTGTTGCCTGCTCCTTTGTGACAGCCCAGCATGAATTCTCATCCTGTAAATATAGTTCATGTAAGAGAACTAAAGTTTTGTTCTTCTTGAAGTTGTCATTTGGCATTTCTGATCAGCCATATAATGTTGGTAACACTAAAACAATGTCAAAGTTGGTGTTTAGTCACTTCCTTTTACTAGAAGTAACAGGAATGTCAAATCCAAACACTCAGAGAACAGCAGGAGACCAGTATGAAATGGACAGCAGTAGGCAAGGAATTGCACAGCTGCAGCTCGATGATGGTGGGGAAGCAATGTGAATGCCTAGAGGTTAAACTACCATGGACAGGAAGTATGGAGCTGGAATCTCCCAGCAGGCTAGAAATATGAGATATGAATTCTAAGGGTCGAAAAGCTGAACACATTTTTGGGAAATAGGGAAGAGTTTAAAAAAAAAAAAACAGTCTTGGAAACAAAGTTCATTAGTGAAACTGGGAACTCTGCCCTTTCCCCGGACCTCTGCGCAATTCTAAACACAATTTGATAGCAGGTCCTTTAGAAGGATGCAATGAACTTAATCTCTATTTACATAGGAGAGTAGCTCTGTCCCAAGAAAGATAAGTGTGTGTTGAGGGTGATTGTGTTAACCCTGGCTGTGCTAAGGAACAATTCATGGCATGGTTCTTTTCCTCGTTGGCAGTGACAGCCCTGGTGCTTTCAGCATGTGTGGATGCCCTGCTGAGGGCTGCTGTGCAGAACCTCTGCTTCTGTTCCCTCCCAGTGACCTGCAGTGCCTGGATGTGCTGGTGTGGGCACCACCCCCACTGAGCCCAGCAAACACAGCTCAGAAGGAGGCCCAGGGGAACAAGGCTCAGGCTGAGAAGGCAGTGCTGGGTTAACGGCTGGACTTGATGATTTTAAAAGCCTTTTCCAACTTACATGACTCTATGACCTCACTGTGTCTGCTTAAGAGCCACTAGACCCCATCCCTCACCTACCCCTAAGATGTCCTTTATCCATGGGACACTCCAGTCCCCAGTCAAAGGATCACTCAAGTAAAAGCCCTCGTTTTATTGTGGTGTCACCTCTGAACTCCACTCCAGCCATGTGGCTGAATTTCTCATTGTCAGAGCCATAATCTTGACTCTGAACTTGGACTGGGCTCTAAGCCAGGACAACAGCCACACTCCCAGGGCACATGGTGAACACTATCAACAGTCTTCCCACTGTTTTGACAACCCCTCTCGAGTGTCCCTGTCTCACTCCACATGTAGATTTCTCTTTCTTTGGTTCCTAACTCCATGTTTGTACTGAGACTTACACAGTGGGATTCACTGCAAAACTTAGGAAAGTTTATGTGGGAATAGACCCAACTGTGCCCAGTGGCAGAGCTACTGCTGTTGTCCAGTGATGCTTTGATGAGTACACTGTCCGGTCAGGTGGGCTGTATTCTGAGAATGTGCAGCATCCACAGTGCCTCAGGGCATCTGGAAACTAATGCACAATTTGGTGAATAGACTGCGAGATGAGGACACCTACAGGAAAAAGGATCTTCCCCAGGCTCTTCCTGAAGCATTGCTTTAATAACAGTCTTGACATGACATCATGTTTTGTGCTACACAAAACAGCTGATAGATCTGGAGAAGATGACTGACAGGGCTCCAGGTTTAGCAATAGCTCTTCTGGCATTGATGGTGGTGATTTTTTAACCCCTGGAGCTGACCAACACTCAGAAATTTCTGTGTTTTTCTGCTTATGCATTTCAATAACTTTCAGCTAACATCACCTTAGATACCAAGGTTGCCAATGTCTTTTTCTCCTCTGTTGTGGCTTGTTCAGCAGCTTCTAAACGTCTGAAGAATATAAGAACAGGATATGGAGGCATAAGGTACCTGCCACACAATCTGAACTCTATCCCTGAATGACAGCCCAGCCCAGGCACCAGTCCTACTCTCAGTCAGTCTCTGAGCTCCTTAGAACAGGAGCTGTTGATAGGTAAGCCATATAGTTATACAGCACACCCACACATGGCACTTGTCTGAATCCCTTCCTCTTTATGCAATAAACTGTATTTCATTTTAACCAACAGCAATCCTACATATCACATTCATTTCCCACCACAGCAGCAATAAAAATTTATATTTCCCCTCAGGCGAATGTTTTACTTACTCTCCAAACTTGCATGATTTACAGGCACCTATTGTGACATTCACTATTCAATATTTCATATTTAGATGCAAGATCATAAAGTTTTAGTATTTTGGAGAACAGAACAATGTGATGTTCTGTTTTTTATAGTATTCCTGTAACCCCTTATGCACTGTCCAGCACTAGATACAATCCCACTGTCTTCCCTACAGATATTACAGGCTGACACACAATGAAGGACTGTAGGGTTTATTTTAAATCCAGTCTCATAATACAAAATAAACTTCAATTCAGGAAATCTGACAGTTGAGAATTTCACATGCATAGGATGAATTGTTGGTTGGTAATCTGTCTGCTCTGTGTCCTGCTGTCACACACAGCAGGCATGAGCCTGGAGCCCCTGCACACAGTTTGCTTGGGTTGGCTCTAATGCCCCAGGGAGAAAAGCAATAGGGCCTGTCCTACTGGGTCCCAAATTTTAGTTCTGGGCCCATTTCTCAGTTCTGTTCAGTGCTGCTGGAAATACACCAAGAAATCTGGTTCAGGATAAGAACAGCCTGTTCAAGACAGTTTCTCTCATTTCAACATTTCAAACGCTCTTGAACGCTTGGCTCGGCATCCAAAGCAGAAACTCTTAATTCCACCCTTAATTCCATCTCCTGTATGACTGGGAGATTTTATCGTGACAAGTTTGTTACAGAATTGGGCACTTGGATTGAGAAATAAAATTAAAGAAGCAAATAATGGTTCATGGTAAATCTGTTACATTCACAATGGTGTTACATTAGAAAAGCAACTTCAGCTCTTGTACTGCAAGGAAACAATTCCATCTTCCATCTTCAAGGAACAAGAAAGTGGCAGTTTCTGAGAAGTTAAAAATCATATCAATCCAAACTATATTTAAAAGTGTGTTTGACTAAATACAAATGTCGATACCATGTCTGTAAGCATCTTCATGAATACCTGTGGCCTCCCACATTGTTAAGCCAAATTAAAAAAAGAAGGTGGACAATAAATGTGATTATTGAAAGATGAATCTACACCAGAAGTTGTTCAGTATTCACAGAAGCTTCTTACATGAGTCTCTACTTTCTGCCTCAGGAGATCTTATGTATTTGTTCTTTTTTATAGTCTTTTCTGAGGTCCTGTGACTGATCCTCCTTCATGGCTCCATGCAGTTCCCCATTCATGCACACTTCATTATGCTTGTCAGGCTGATGCAGCCAATATGCAAGGCTTTCAAGTTTCACCTTCTGGTCACTCACCCCAGCAATCTACATTGATTTCTCTCTTCTTGACTGCCAGGAGCTAAAAACAACATGCTCTGAGAGCAAATTATTCACATGGGTAGAAGGCTGCAGAATCAGAAAGGATAAAGATGAAAGCCACTTGGCTGACAGCCATTAGTGGGAGAGACATTCTGCTTCCAAAATATGGCTTTCAAAAGGAAAGCAAAGATTATTAAAGGTATCATTAAATTGATTCCGTGCTCTTTAAGAACGGCAGTATCTGCTTTTAACTGGAAGGATAAAAATAACATTAAATACTGCATCAGTTACAAAACCAACCAGCTACAGCTTATTCCATTCATATTACAGCTCTGAACTGCCTCCCTTCCTAAGGCTATTACTTCTTCTTTATTATATTTCATTTTATTAAACAGCTTAGTGCTGTATTTACTTGGGTTTTTTTGAGTACAGGGGATGTAAAAGGACCTGGATGCCAAACTAATCCAAGGAGATCTTGCCATGGTGATAGCTCAGCAGGTTCCTTGGGAATATTCACCTAACAAAAATCTTGTAGCTAGAGAAGCTGCCTTTCAGGGACACAGAAAGAGTGACCACACTCACAGCTACCCAGCACTGTGGAGCAAGGACTATCACTGTCCCTCTGCAGCAGGACAGATGCTTCTCCACCACACTGGTGGATATCCTGCAGTTGGGAAGACACTTGGAAATGTGTTGGAACACAAAGAGATTCCAACAGTAATTGGAACAGTAATTACCTGACAAAGATTCTCTCTGGAAGGCCCAGATTGCACAGATGGAAATGCACAGGATTTAGAGGCTGATTCAGGGCTCTGTAGCAAATTCCACCGACAGAGGAGCATTTAATCAGGAGCCCACTCCTCCCCTCAGGCTTGTGGAGCACTATGCACACCCAGGGTAGGATGCAGGTGCAGCCAAAGGCAGCCCCCTCCTGCACAGTGCCCTGTTCTACAGCCCCACAGAAGAACTGCAGCTCATGAGGAGAAGGTGACTTTGCTGCCAGTGGCACTTTGCAGAAACCTGGTGAACTGAGAAACAAGAATATAAATGTGGCAAAGTATTAATAGCAAGCAGAGCTCCTACTGCATGCTTCAAGTGTTAGCTAAAGCTGAGCAATTCATCCTTATCTTACTGCAACAAGATCTTGTTTAAGAAACAGGGAAATTTCTGGAAATGAAAGCAGTTATCAGCTTGAAGCACTATTTCTTTCAAAATAACAGGAAAAGCTTCTCACAAATGGCACAAAGCGTTTTCTTGCCCAGGCTAACCTTACTTAAAATCAGAATATGGACCACCAGCAACTAGAATGGAAAATTGTACCTTAAGTGTGGCTTGACTTTTCAAAGCCCAATCCCAGACCTCAACCACTATAATAAAAAAGCAAAACTCAGTAATGGTCACCATATGCAGCTTCCTAAGACTCTTGATCCAAGAGTTGCTTTATCCCCCTGCATAATGCATTATGTTCACACACTCTGCCACCAGTACTCATATTTTATCCCAAGTGTTGAAATACTGAGGTTACTTATGCCTCAAGCTCCTGGATTCATGTGATTATGCAAGAAATCCAATTTTAATTAAAACCAAATTTCTAGTGCTTCATACGGAGGAGAAAATCTTCAGAATTGGACTGCCAAAGTTGCAAAACTCCAAGTATCCATAAACAGGCACAAAATACACTGCTTATTAAATCAGACTATTCTTAAGGTACTCTCAAGACTGTGGGAGGCAAGCTGGAGCTGGAACTCCTGATACCATGATGTCATGCAATATCTTAAGCAATCTCTGCCTGCAGAAACCAGGCAAAAATATAACAAATTTGTAGAAATCATTAGGAAAAATGACAATGGATGCCCAAAGAGCTGCACACACTCAAACTGGGTGGAGATGGGGATGCCTCATCTGCAGTGGTTCAATGCTGCTAACATTTCCTTCACAGGAGAAGCCATCACATGCACTGGGTGAGTTAATGTTTTCTCAGACTACACGTGAAGTCTCATCTCCAGCCATGTGGAACTCTGACTGACAGACTTAGCAGGCCTGTGCACGTCAGGAACAGCATAAAATTGGTGTCTGCATGAACTGAACAGCTTTGGAGACAGAAGTTACTTTGATTTGGCTAGAAACATAATGACAGTTCTGAAATTTCCCCTTTTCTCCCCACCTATATGAATCCAGGCCCTGTTCCAGATGATTTCTCATTAACTGGTAGTCTGGTTTTGTTCCCATCACAGCTGAATACACTGGATGTTTTCTGATCACTTCACCCATCCCTGACATATCAACACCCAAACAATTCTCCAGCCAAAAGAAAACATTTGACAGATCTCCACTGTTAGAACACTCTAACCTGAACTTACAGGAAGAGACTAAATTAATTCTGCAAAAACAACAGGGTCTGACTATGTTATCAGATGCCTATGCTATTTCTCTAAATTAGATTATTTCTAATTTGCCTTTTCCTTTCATTAATCAGCAAAATCAGGTTACAGTTACAGTCACGTGTTCCCAGCTTGGACTTGTCTGCTGCATCTGAGTCAGACTTCAGGAGAAGCTGGAGTGTCCCAAAGCTCCTGTTTCTCCTCTGACCTTCACCAGCTCTATAAAAGATGGCATCTTTCACTACAAACACCACTTCATTTTAAAGGGGAAAAGTCACTTTCTAAAGCCTTGATATAACACTCCTAAACCCAAACTTCCCATCAATGCCTGTGGATGGTGCAGGTGATGCCCCATATGGATTAATTCAAAGGTTTTTAGTACTGCTTTCAGAAGAAAAAGGCTGTGTGAGCTCCAGAGCCAGCACTGTGAGCACCAGAACCACACAGTCTGGTTCTTTACTTGTCCCAAATGTTTAACCTGAGCATCAGCAACAGTGCAAGATGGCATTGCAGGATTTAGAGACTCTTTTCTTCATGGATTTTCTGGTAACTGAGTGTTGCATTAACTCTATCTTCTATGCACAAATTTAGTTATTAATCCTTATGACAACTACATTAACCTAATTACCTCTGTACAGTTTGATTGATGCTCTAGTGATTACACCAAGGTGACAAAATGTGAGGCTACCCAGGAGAGCTCTTGGTATGGCTTGTTAGTCACTTCTTTGCCTGTCAGGAACCTCTGACAGTGAATGATAAAAACATAAAACAAGCCCAAAACTACGGAATCCATACTTGCAGGAAACAGCTCAGCCTCCAACTCCCTCAGGGATACTTCTCCCAGGAAAAAAATACCAACAACAGAAAAAAAAAAGCCTTTCTTATTGCTGTGGCTTAAAGGCAGCTAAAATATGGGAGGAAGGGAAAAAGGAAACCTAGATAAGTGGCATATCAGAGGAAACCTAGGTAAGGTGACTTTTCTGGACTTTGGTCTTTGGATCTGCAAAATGGGAAAAAATACATCTACAATCTTGATATATACATGTGAAAATGCTGTGTAAGGGGGATAATGAACCCATACCATCGATTTCAGTAGGCTCCAGAGCACACCAAACTGTCCACAGTTCCACAGTTCTCCTCAGCAGTTCCATTACTGCTTAAAATAACTGGATACATTTCTCCCATGCAGCTGTCTGTCTGAACAGGCACCACTGACCCTACCCCACTGAGCACCTCCAGCGTTGTGTTTCCACATTTTCACCCAATCCTTCATTTCCTCTTGCATTCTTTCTCGGATCCTATCAGCCACTGAAAACACACCAGCTCTACGTTTCCTAAATCACACATAAAACTTTCACAGCCAAATAAACACACGGCAGAATCCTTGCCATCAAGTCCTAGCAGCTTTTTCTGGAGCTAAAGCAGCTCGTTATCCCCACCTGGAGGATGGACAGACAGACCCCTCGAGGAGCAGCGTTCACTCACAGCTAGTCTCTGTCTACAAAGGGAGGTGTAGGACACGGCAGGAATCTCACCCGAGCACGTCACACCCAGCACAGTGTGGGATTCACATTCTCTGAACAGAGAGAAACAATTCTCTCTCAGGTTTTTTCCTGGAGAAGCAGAGAAAAGAACGATCAAAACAATTCTTATCTCATTTGCTGCTCCTGTGTTTGTGCACAAGTGGAATGCATTATGGAAGATTGTTAACCTGAAGGGATTTGGTAATTGGATTCTGGTGAGAGTGTTTTCTTTTCTTGACCAATCTCCGCAAGCTGTGTCGGGATGGTCGCTCAGGAGACAGTCACGAGATTTTGTTGAGTTCTTGTTCAGTTTCAGTTTAGATGTAGGGTTATATAGTGTAATATAGTATAGAATAATATAGTATAATAAAGTAATTAATTATCCTTCTGATATCATGGAGTCCTGCTCATCATTCTTCCCGCCCGTGGGGCAAAATTGCACGGACAGCACAGGACACACACACACACACGAGAGTTAGAGTTTGGACAGAACTGTCCTTCTGAGCAGTGTGTGCTGCTATCAGTGAGGTCTGCCTTTGTCCTTGTCATGGTTTAAACACCAGAGACGTTTAGGGAAGTGATACGAAGTTTCTAACTACTAGAAAGCTAGACACATAGCTTTTAAACCTACTTTACCTTTCTCCTAATGCTATCTCACAACAAAAAGTAAGCGCACTAGTAATTAACCAACACCAAACCCACCACACTCGTTATTACATTAACCAAGAAATAGCAACATCAATAAAATCTCAAATTAACGAACCAAAACTGTTAAAAATAGGTTAAAAACTGTTGTAAAATAGTTGATAGATCATTAAGCATGTACTGTTAGTTTGGTTATTCTATTGTAAAAGGGATTTGTGAACAATGTGTATTTTATGATTGGCTTTTCGCAAGTATTAAAATGAATATGTGTTATGTTAGAAAGTTATGCTGTATTTAATTTTCTTAAGTAGTGTGTTAAATATAGTTTTAGTTTATAAAATAATGTTAGAATAGAAACTATGCTGTGTAAGATATTTTTTTAAGAAAGGACTCTCACCAGATAGCAGCCACAGGACATCTAAATCTTTCAGAGAAAGGGAACTTATTGCTCCCTTATCAGCAGAAAACTAACTTCTTCCCGCCTCGTTCAGACATGAAGATGGCATTAGGATTAAGAGGAATAAGTTGGCGATGACCAGACAGAATCCTGTGTTTGAATGGAATTTATGCATCATGTATGATATGTATGAATATGCAACAGGCGATTGTTTTTAAGGATTAATTCTCTGTTAACGGGTGTCCTTTTTCGAGCTGTGTTGCCCAGAAAAAGGTACCCGGACGTCCGTATCTCTTTGTTTTTATTGTCTCATATTGTCCTAATCTCAGTTGTTCAAATTTTATTATTCTAATTATATTACTATTNTCTGCGCCTAGGACGGGGCAGTCCTGGCTGTGTGCACGGACTGGGGAATGAGAGGCTGGGGAGCGGCTCTGGGAAGTGTGATAAATGGATATGATTCGTGCTAACTAAATTGTATCGATGTTTCAGAAAAGAATTGTTATAAACAAAAAGGAAAAGTATATGTGATTAGTGTTACAAAGCAGATGGGCCCCTTTGCAGATGTTACATGTGAAAAACAGGATGTAGTATTGAGATAAGCAAGATCCCAAAGCAGAATCGGCCTTGGGATGCACAAAGCTGGGATGATTCCCAAAGCAGAATTGGCCTTGGGATGAGCAAAGCTGGGACGATTCTGGATATGGAGTCTAAAGCAGTGGTTTTATCTATGAAATAATAAGGCTTATTTGGAGCATAATGCTTACTTAAATAACACAAAGCTGAGTGTGCATGTGCAACCTGTAAGGTTATTCAGGGGACAGCGAGGAAGACGGTGAGCCTTCCTCTGAAAAGACCATCAAAAAGCCAAAAGACCCCCTAGCAACACATGGAGCATGTGCTATGCAGTATAGTGGTGTAGATTTCAAGGATCAAAAATAGGAGGAGATTTACAGAAAAATATTGATGAATATGTATTAGCACACAGTATATAAGTTAAGTTTAGCTTGGATGCCTTTGTTTCATGAGGCAGGGTGAGAAGAGCTCCCCATACTCCAGTTGGTTTTGCTTATGATTTATATGAATCTTAATCATACTTAATTAATTACTGTCGGATTTTTGTATTTGTTTATATAAAATTGCTGCCCAATTAAAATTGCTGCTACATTCAATTTTGTTGTTTATTGATTAGACATATAGAGCTTCATTCGTTACAGAAAGGACCTGGAAAGTTGGATATGAGTCAGCATTGCCCTGGCAGCCAGGAGGGACAGCGTGTCCTGGGGGACATCAGAACCACCAGCCAGGCAAGGGAGGGGATTGTCCCACTCTGCCCTGCACTGGGGTAGCCTCACCTTGTATGCTGTGTGCCGTTTTGGGCACCACAGTGTAAAAAAGACATTAGCCATTAAAGAGCGTCCAGATGAGGGAAGGGGAAGGATCGGGAGGGAAAGCCTCATGAGGAGCGGCTGAGGGCCCTCTGTTCACCTTGGAGGAGACTGAGGGGAGACCTCACTGCGATCTTCAACACCCTCACGGGGGGCGGTGCAGGGGCAGGCACTGACCTCGTCTCTGGTGACCAGAACTCGAGGAAAAGGCACAAAGCTGAGTCAGGGGAGGTTTAGGCTGGATACCGGGAAAAGGTTCTTACCCAGAGGGTGGCTGAGCACTGGAAGAGGCTCCCCAGGGCAAACCTGACACAGTTCAAGGAGTGTTTGGGTAACGCCCTCAGGCAGGCACAGGGTGGCGTTGCTGGGGTGGCCTGTGCACTCGATGATCCCCGAGGGTCGCTCCCAGCTCGGGATATTCCCCGGCTCTGCCGCGGCCCCAGCGCCCCCGGCCCTGCCCTCCCTCAGCGCGGCGCCGTCTCCATGGCAACGCCGCGGTGACGTCATCCGCGCGGGCCGTGACGCGCAAGGGCCGCGCGGGCGCGGGGCGCGAGCGGCGGCGGGCGGGGGAGCGCTGAGGGCTCTGAGGGACGGGAGCGGAGCGGGGCAGCGGCGGCATGGCCGGGCCGCACCTGCAGCAGCCCAGCTTCCTCCTGGTGCGTGCGGGGACACGGCCTCCTCCTGCTGGGGGAACGCGGCGGGGCGAGCCCGCGGGAACGGGCCGGGCCGGGCCGGGCGGGCGGGCAGCGGCGCGGTGTCTCGGTACGCGGTGCCGTGCCGGCCCCTGCCGCCTCGGGTGTGGAGGAATGCGGCGCTAGGGGGGATTCCCGCGGTCACGGCCGCGGTAAGTGCTGTCCTGCCCCGCAGCCGTGATCGGATTTCCCTTGTGGTTTGTACCAGGCCACGCTGAAGGCGGACTGTGTCAACAAGCCGTTTGCGCAGAGGTGCCGCGATCTGGAGACCGTCATCGAGGAGCTGCCCGCCAAGGTGAGCAGCCCCTGCCTCTCCAGAACCTCGCTGCTTGGCAAGCTGCAGGGGAATTGGTTTTTTATTTTACTGCTTTGATTGTTCCTCTTTGTCTTGTCAAGACAAACCGTCTGGAGCTGCCCAGGGAGGTGCTGGGGCCACGCGGAGGCGTTGCGGGAAGTGGCACTCGGTGCCGCGGTCTGGTTGACTCGGTGGTGTCTGGTCACCACCAGTCCAGGATGGACTCGATGATCTCAGCTCTTTTCCAGCCTTACTGATTCTGTGATTCTGGGTTTTGGGGGCCTCCAGTGAAACAGTGGGAATGCAGTGTTGCCAAGAATTAAGAACCTTTTCTAGTCGTTAAAGGCTTGTTTCGTTTCACTGCCCTTCATTAATACCTTTCAGCCTCAGTTTGCAAAGAAAACTTGTTTTTAAAATGTGGCAAATAACTGCAAGTGATGCTGATGAGCATTGTTGTAACTTCAGTAGGATCAGAAATCAGGATAGGTCTCCCATGATTGCCATGTTATAATGCAATGTTTTGAATGGATGATCTGCCCAGTGATAACCCAGAAACAGACATAAATAAATGGCTGACGTATCTTTGTGTGTTCTAGTACATGCAGTAGAGATTGTCCAAGTGAGGAATTGTGCACATTAATTCTTTGTGTCTGTTTTCCCTGAAGGAACTACATGGCATCTTCCCATGGCTGGTGGAGAGCATTTTTGGCAGCCTGGATGGCATCATCATGGGCTGGAATCTGCGCTGCTTGCAAGGAAGAACAAACCCTAATGAATATTCTGTGGCTTTGGATTTCCTGGATCCCAGGTAAACTCCTTCATTTCAGCACAGGTTAAGAAATGGATTGGTGAACAAATGAGCAGTGTTTGGCCTTTTTCCACTGTGCAAACCTAGGTTCACAGAAGTGAGGCAGCAGAGGGTATTTGCCATGGGATTCACTTTCTGATGCTTGTTTGCAGTGGCCCAATGATGAAGCTGGTTTACAAACTCCAAGCAGAAGAGTACAGATATGATTTCCCAGTCTCATATCTTCCAGTGAGTAACTGAATAGTTTGTAAGAAGGGAATGTAGTTGTTGTGGAAGCTTTGTTGTTGGAACTTTGCCTGCACTTTGTACCCACATTTCAGTGTAGGCCAAGGTTTAGTGTGCTCCAGGTTTAGTGCAGACCCATTTCTTGAAATGGCTCTTGAGTGGAGGAGGAGAGTTCCCAGCCATAAAATCTCTCGGAGATTGTGGTTCTCAGCAGCTGGGTATGTGTGTTCAGCCAAGGGAGCTGCACTGTGATTCTTACTCTGTCCCCAGAGAGAGTTGTGTGCTTATTGGTAGTTGCAGGATTGAAAGTAGTTTTCTAAACTTATCACAGTTTCTAAACTTATCACTTATCTCTGGGCCTGTGATAAGTTTTCTAAACTTATCACAGAGCAGTGCCTTCCCTGCCCGTGCTGTGTGCCCATGTGTTTGAAGTCTGACTGCTGTCCTGGTTGTGAAGTGTCACATTTCCCACAAAAGTGTTCATCTGCAGAGTTGTTTTGCTGTGTTTCTTGTATTGCCATCACCTACATGCTATGTGGAAATTGGTTCAGATAGTCCTACAGGCCTTGACAAAAGGAAACCTCATTTAAATATATGGTAATTAATTGCTGGTCCACAGCTCAATTACCTGGACAAAACCAGCAGCCAAACACCAATACCCTGCTGCTCCCACTCCAACTGGGAAAGTTACTGTAAAGGCTTTAAAAAAAATACCGAATTTAAATTTAAAAATACTGAATACTGAATACTCATTTTCAGGGGGAAAGTTGAGAGTTCTCTAAACACCCTGCATTTGGACACAGAACTACTGCAATGCAATAAAATCACTGAGCTGAATGTAGAGATCATCCCAGAATGCTGGAGTGCAGAATCTCACTATCTGAAAACATCCTTTGCAATATCCTGAGTACCCAGATTAATATTTCATTACTCTGTCTTTCAGGGCCCTGTGAAGGCTTCAATACAAGAGCAAGTTCTACCAGAATGCTCTTTATACCACAACAAAGTCCAGTTTCCTTCCTCTGGTGGTTTAGGTTTGAATTTGGCTCTTAGTATCCTTTTAATTGCTGAGTATTTAATTTTTTTAAAATATCTAGAACTGAGAGATCATGAGTGTTTCTGTTAAACATTTCTTATCTATGTGGGGTAAATCATGGTCACGCTGAAGAGTTTGGCTGATTAGAAATGTTTAGATTACAATTTAAAATAAACGTGTCCTCTTATAAACCCTGGTTGGAGGAATTTCTGGCCTTAATCAAGTCAACAACAAAATTCCCAGTTTTCTCAGCAGAGCCTGTATTTCACAATTTTTGTTTTTGTAACTGCTTGTAGTTTATGCAATATGGTAGGAAAAGGGCACGTTCACTTTGCAGCTAGAGTACTTTTGGAAGCAGTGTAGCTGTGCTGGTTTCAGCTTGAAGTAGTCAGATGTACCAAGAGTAGCACAAACACACTTTGTCACACAGAGAACACCTCAATTACCAATGTTTCAGCCAGCTGGAGAGCAGGAAGACAGGGCTGAATTTGCTCAAAAGCTCTAGCAAGGTACTTTAGCATTGACAAAGTAAAAATGTAGTGTCTATTCAGCATCTCCCAATATCTAACAACTGTACCTGGTTTTTATTATGTGATCCTTAACTCTGTTGTTCCAGATCCATTTGAATATTACATGTTTTACTTTGCCATCAGTTTGATTACACAGAAGGTAAGTACCTTTCACATTTTTTCCCTTAAAATAGTACTGGCCTTTCTCCATAATTCTCTTAAGAGCCTGCTGGGGTGCTGTGTAGCTAAATTAACAGCAGCTTCATCTGTTCTGTTGGAATTTGTTACTGCTTCAGCTCCCTTGTGATCCAAGACTGAATAATAAACAGAATACCCACCTTGGATACACCAGTAAGCAGTCTCATGGCAGCAAGGAGCAGGCAGTGGATTCCAAATGGTTTCTCTCCCCCTGCACCCAGTAAGGATTTCTCTACAGTCAGAACCACAGCTTGGTGCTGTGGCCTGTGGTTATTTGGTTCCTCTGCCTGTTGTTACCTCTCTTCTGCTTGGTTACAGTCATTGCTGCTGCAGCCCTTCTCTGACAGCTCATTTTCCTTTGCTCCAAGGGATCTTTGCTGCCAGTTCACCCTTTCTAACCACTGGGCTTCTGCTTTTCTATGCTGAGGGGGTCTGGCATCCCTCCCCAGCACTGGCTTAAAGCAGCAGTGTTTAACCCCAGGCACATCCTGTGTGTCTCTTACAGAACTCGCCTGTCACCCATCATGTCAGCCCTTCCAACAGTGCTTATTTCGTCCTGGTGGACACGTACCTCAAGTGTTTCCTACCCACAGAAGGAAGTGTTCTTCCCCCACCGTCTTCAAATCCTGGGGGAGCCATCCCTTCCCCTACTCCCAGGTAATGGCTCCAGTGTCAGGGGCGAATTGTGGGAACAGTGCAGGCAAAATGTGGCTTGTTGGAACAAAATCAAACGAGTAGAAAACACCTCCACACTTCATCTGTATGTACTTACTCCATAGGAACAGTGGTGCAGCGTTTGCTTATAGTTAGAGTTGAAGTGATTAGTAATTACAGGAAGCTGCAGAAGTTTGAAATGTGTAAGCAATTATGCAGTTTGAAAGACTGTTTTAAAGTGTATCAAATACTGATTAAAAGCAGTGGTACATCCCTACATCCCCCTGTACTGCACCAAGGCCTCCTGACTTGTGCAATTGCATGCATTTGTCCTCCCAGGTCCCCAGCAGTGCCCTTCTCCTCCTATGGCATGCACCACACCAGCCTGCTGAAGCGGCACATTGCCCACCAACCCTCTGTGAACGCTGACCCAGCCTCCCAGGAGATCTGGAGATCAGAAACACTGCTTCAGGTACCTGGCCTTTAAGGAAGGAAATGCCCTGCAACGTTCTTTTCTGCTCACTGAGGGATCTCTTCTTTTTAAAGCAGAGGCAGATAGGCCAGTTTGCTTTAGCTTGGTTTTGGAATTGAGCGGTGCAGCTGTTGCTTCCAGTTAATGCAACAAAGAACCACTGTGAAGCTGTTAAGTTGTAGCTTGGAAAGGCACTTAATATCTTTTCTTAGACTAAGGACCTAACAACTGATCTCAGGCATTTGAGTATTTTTTTTTGGGAAAGTTTCTGCATCTGATTTTCTTTTTTAAATCTTACACCAATTCTATGCTCTACGCAAAGGCAAAGGTTAAACACAGCCAAGTTGGTTTTGTTCATTATCAAGGGAAGGAAAAGCTGGATTTAGCAGTTATTCTGAAACAAGTTCCTGTCATGTTGCTGAGCTGACTAATTGATGCCTGGCAGGTGCTAAGAGTTTGTCATCTCAGCCATTGGCAGATAACCTGAAACACCTTGAATAGGTGCTGTCTATTTACCAGTACAGCTCAGTTTTCAAGTTATATACTATGGTCTTCCTTACACTTATCTTCTGACTGACAGTGTGGGATTACTTCTCTTTCCCTAGCTGAGAAAATATTTCTTTTGCAGATCTTTGTTGAAATGTGGCTTCATCATTATTCACTGGAAATGTATCAGAAAATGCAGTCCCCTCATGTCAAGGTAATAGTTTGTACTGCACTTGTGAACATCACCTGGTGGTTGAGCTCTTACCTTGGGGTGAATCTCCTGTTCTGTGCAGAATTTATTTTTGTATATTGGTCCAAAGGAAAGGAATAACTTACCAGAGTATCTACATAAGTGTGCCAGAGTTGGTAATCCAGTTACAAAGAATGTTGTGAATAAGTGTGTCATCCAGATTTGCCTTCATTACAGAAGTTGTGTTAAGTTTTGTTCTGGTTTTTGTTTCTTTTTTTTGTTCAAGATGAGTTTGTGGGATGGTCACAACAATCTGAACATCAATATCAAAGTACTAATGATTGAGAAGATGCCACTGTAAAACCATTGTGTTAAATCCCACTGGGGCAACATGACTGCTAAAAATAGCCAAAATTGATTTCCAGCAGAGATAGCAACTGTTACTGAAATACCAATTAGTAATTTCTAACATCCATAACCATTTTTAGCCTAAATCCAAATTTTAAAAAATCTTTCTAAACTGCTATTTTTATTGTTTCATGTTCCAAAATATGCTTTGCACCATAATGGTGTCAGAAGCAGTTCTGTAGCTACAGAATTTGGATTATCTGACAAGCTCTTGCTCAGATAATACACTGTTGTAAGCAGTTTGTGGTGGCCTGTTCAGTAACAAACTACTGCATGTAAGAAGTAAGTAAGTGTTGGGGAGGCTAAGATTGAAGGCATTATAAATGTAAAGGGAATTTGAAGGAGAAAATATTGATCCTCTGAATTCCCTCTGGGTCACAGTGGGACTTTCATAGAAGGGGAGAGAAATAATAAAAGCCACTCAGGATTTATTCCTGTGTGGAAGTGCAATATGGGAGTTGACTGAAAAATTCTAATCCTTCACTCCACAGGACATGAAATAAACCACATTTATATTTTGCTAGGGAAAAACATTGGAGAGCTGAAATGTGATGGGTTTTGTCTTTTATTCTCAAAGTTGAGGTCAAAATGCAAACTCACTAATGTTGCAAAGTCTCCACTTGGGACTCCCAGCAGCATGGCTGTGCACCTGTGATGGAAAGGCTTTGCTTGAAGTACCTTTGGTCTGTCTGTCTGTCCAGTCTCTGTGCATCAAGCGCTGTGCTTAGGCCAGAAATGATGATTGCTTTAAACTTCTCTCCTCTGTTCACCCTCTGTATTTCAGATGCTTTCTTCTAGCACTAGGGAGCAGCAGTTGCAGACAATGACTCTCCACGTTATGGTGGAGTAGGGCCTAGGTAGAGCTTACAGTTCTCTGAAATCAGCACTTCAGGATCCTCCACAAGGTGTGTTGAGCCACAACCTGAGGCCATAACTCCCTGATGGTATTTTAGTTTCATTTTTGATGGGAAATAATCATGAACATGTAAAATAAGAAGTCTTCCTCTTTGTGGGGGTGGAACAAGGGAATGGGGGACTGGAATTCCCCATGAGATGCATAAATGGATGAAGGATCTCTCCTGCAGGACTGAGGAAAGGTTCCAGATCAGCTGGGGGCAGGAGTGTTCATTAGCCTGTGATGCTTAAACTGAACTTTGTAGGCTGGGTGGGCTGAGGGAGAGCAGTCTGCCTTGTAGTTCCTCAGATGAGGAAGTAGAACATCCAGAAGTGGAAGTTCCTGTTTTTACACAAGCATTAAAGACCTTGACTGGAAACCCAAGATGGCCCTATACCTTATTCTTAAAATTATTGGTAATTATGCAGGTTCACTTGATTGCATTTAGCCTTCTGTGTGTTTGGGAGGAAGGGTAATTAGTGACCATTAAGTGCTGGATCTAGAGCTGTTTGGCCATCAGTGGTTTGAAATGGCTGCATATCTGTTTTGAAAGGTGGGATGAGGTTCTGCAGAACTTGTTCACTCCTTGTCCAGCAGCCAGATTTGTTTGCTTTCATGGGCCAAGACAGATCTCAGATAAGTAACTTTCTTGAGAAGGAGAATCATAGATTTTTCCTTAAGCCTTGGTAATGTCACCACAGACTTCCTTTTATAAGTAGAAGGCAGTGGAATGGGAATGAATAGTAAACAATTTCTTTTGAGAAGATACACGTTACAGCTTTGAATTCTTCTTGGGTCTGCTGTGAACCTGAGGTTGATGCTATTTGCTATGCTGTCATTGTTTCCCCTTTTAATTCAACTATTTTCCAATTCTTTTGTCTGTTTGTTTTTTCTCTCTCTGATGATCTAGAGTCCAAGTGTGCAGCATCTTTTTTCCTATTCCCTTCTGCTGTTACCACAAGAAACACTTAAAAAGAAGTAGTTTGATAAAACTTTATGTAATGCTTCCTGACCTTCCAATGCCAGGTGTTCAGCCCCCAGCACTGCATGTGGAACACCCATGAAAATCCAGGGGGTTGCAGGTTCCTGTGGCAGGGGAGTCATTTTGGAAGCAGACAATCTGCCCAAGCTCCTGGGGAGCCTGCAGTAACAATCCTGCCACTCCAAGGGTGTGAAACCAAAAGCTGCCAAACTGACAGCAGAGGAGATGGGGTAGAGGCTGCTGAAAGACAGCAGAGGTGTGATCTGGAGAGTTAGTTTAGATGCCTGACAACAGTCATTGGGGTCTGTGTAGTGTACATTTTTTGTTTTATGTTTTTCATTAATTTCATACATGTGTGTCACTGTTGCTACAGTATCCTCTTCACTGTTATAGCAGAAAATACTGGTCAGGTTCTTCCTTCAAGAAGGGATCTGGCTGAGGCTTGCAGAGACTTCAGTGTTATGGCAAAGTGCCTTTTGCATCAGCATATAGTACTGTGCTAGGTATGTCTTTGCCTTTTTAGATGTGTAATGTTTCCCTCACAGCAAAAGTAATTTCCTCTTTTGAGGAAATTCACAAGACCTGCAGCCTTCCAAATGGCCTTTAAGTAGAGAGAAGACACAGGATTTCCCTGGACAGGAAAGTCCAGTTTGAACTTCTTCCACATACAAACTGTGCTTCTCCAGCAGAACAGGAATAAATGACAAAGTTTCCAAAATAGCTGTAAAAAAGCTTGCAGAATATTGCTCTCTTACTCCATTTTTAATAAACAGTGTGTAAATCCTTGTTGCTGCAGTTCAGTTCACTTCTGAAATTGGGAATTTATTTGGCAAAAGCTCCATATTCCCCCACCAGTCCTTGCTCTGAGCTCAACAAAGAGAACAGTCAATTTTTTGACACCTGCTCCCAGTTGTATTTCCAAGTTGACAAAGGATAAGAAATACTATGGAATCAATCTACTGAACATCAGAAAAAAGAGGATACTGTGGCTGCAGTTGTTATTGTGATATGTTGTCCCTGACTGTATTTGTGATGTTCATTTTTCCCCCCACCCTTCTTCCTTGGGCTCATTCTCACTTTTTTTTTCTCTTGCTCTCTTCTCTCCTTTTTTCCCTCCCCCCTTCCTTTTTGTTTCTGTTGTCTCAGCTGGAGGTTCTCCACTACCGACTCAGTATCTCCAGTAAACACCACGGTAGTCCTGCCCAATCCAGCTACCAGGCCCTCCACGCATACCAAGTATTACCATCTTTTCATTTGGTTTCCTTTTTAAGAATCTTGTTCCATCATATAATCTGCGAAGTGTATTGGTGCTGGCTGTACAGCAGCTCCTTCTGCCAAGGTGTGGTTTTGTAATTTGAGAACATTGCATTGAAATTCACCAAATTGTTCAGTGAAACAGATACTGAGAGATGTTAGCAAAGGTCATGGAGAAAAGAGTTAAACTCTGGCATGTTATGAGGACTAATTGGAAACTCTGTTTCTAGAGATGCATTCTTGCAATGTAAGACTTACCAGCTATGCTGTTTTTTGGCACCAAAGCTGTCTCCACCAATGGCAGATTTCTGCCTCTCACACAATAGTCATTTAAGCAAACCTTGCGTGGAAGAAAAGATCAGAATTTGCATGGCTGTCACCCAGATTAAGGTAGGTAACATCTGGGGGTTTTTAGCCAAGGAAATGTCATTGGATAATACTAAATTTGTGGTGGCAATGTCAATTTGGCTGTCCACTTTTGCAAAAGCACAAGGGGTACATTTGCAGATTGTTCAGGAAATGTGCATGCAAAAACATTCCTGTTGGAACAGATTGCTGATTCCTCTTTTCCTACTTCAGCCCTTTATTCATTGGGTCTTCGTTTTGGGAATGGGGAGGGTTAAGCTTATGTACTATAAAGCTCTTTAGCACTACATGGCATTTCCCTGCTCTTTAATCCTATTTTGTTTTGTTTTGTTTTAATTAAGTGCTATGATAGCTCAAGTTGTTGTTTAGAAAGGAACACAGAAAATACTACTTTTAATCTTTTTTACTGTTATATTTATTTAGTTACTGTATTAAGAACTAAGAATGGCACATATCCATCCTGTACAAAAAGGTTTGGCAACAAAAACACTTGTGGGGAGAAGTAGTTTTTAAACCAGTGATGATCATAATGGTGGTGATCCAGGTGATCCAAGAGGAAATGCAAGGACTGCTATGTGGAGAAACTACTAACATCACCCAAAATGATGTACTGAAATAGGGTGGTTTTGTAAATTCCAAAGGTACCTTCAGTGGGGGCTTGGGATTTTTAAAATTGCACCCTTTCAAGGCCTGTAGCAGAGTACTCAGCCTCTCTAATTGCTGTGGAGATCCTGGTCCAAACTCCAAGGACCACACAAATTCTTGGAGTTCTACTTTCTTGCATAAACTCATCAGGACTGTAGAAAATGTGCTGATTCAAGTTGGAGCTGCCAAAAACAAGCCCAGCCTTCATTAGAGCTGGTAAAGGTTTATCCCTCTCTTAGGACTAAGAGTCCCAGGTCTGGCTGCACTGCAGGACTGTGTCTGTCATGGAGCCTGGAGTGAGTCTCACAGTGTATTCAAAATCTTAAAGAGTGTAAAAAGGCATCTGCTTTGCCTCAGGCATTGCTGAGAAAGGACATAAACACAGACATAGACACACCCTCCCTGCCTCAAGCACTGGAAACTTCTTGCAGCTAATCCAATACACCTTTCCAGCACTTTCCATTATATTTGCAGCTGTGACTTACATGTCATGTACACTATTCTTCTCAACTTTTGTGAAACAGAATACAAATCTCAAAATCTGCCTTCAGTGGTGGATAGATATTAGATCACTACTCTTAGAGCAGATGACAGTAGCAAAGGAGTTTGTGCTTTGAACCAGCACTTCTTTGCCTCGTTCACCTCCCTGCTGTGTCACACACTCACTTCTCATTAGTAACATCACTGTGGCTCACCATCACTCCTTGTGCTGCTCCCACCCAGGCTGTTCTCCCCCTGAGGGTGTTGGAGCCAACAGGATCTCACAGGACTCAAAACAGTTCCTGTTCTTACTGTAACTATCTAGGATTGTTCTCTCCTGTAAGGCCGATGAGTACCAGCATAGGAAGGAGAACTCAGTACAGCCAGCCATGAGTATAAGCAAAGGACCTGCTGTGCTTCTGCAGCAAGGAACTTGTAGCCATAATGAAAGGCTGAATATTCTTTTTTCAGAAAAGGGTAAGTCAAAATCTACAAGTTATTCTGTTCTTTAAAGCTAGCCCAAAATTCAATGTGTTAGAGTACTGTAGATAAGTTTCTTACAATCCAAATATGCTGCTGTTTCTTAGTGAACTGATAGCAGAAGATTGATGCAGCTTGTCCTGGGGAGCAAACCTGTCCAAAATCAAGGGGCACCAAACTATGGTGAAGAACCTAGAAGGAAAAGAGCATTTCCTCTATTTTGATCTGAGAATATAATTTTCCTGAATTCCCTGGACGTTTAGCAAATGACACTTATTAGGTGCCTCTCTTTTGCTTTGAATCTAGGAGTCATTCAAGCCCACTGAAGAGCACGTGCTGGTGGTAAGACTGCTTGTGAAACATCTGCATGCTTTCAGCAACAGCCTGAAACCAGAGCCTCTCTCCCCTTCAGCCCACTCCCACACAGCCAGCCCACTGGAGGAGTTTAAAAGGTTGGTACATGAGCATGTCTCTGAAATGTACAGAACTGAAAAGCTGAGCTTTCTCCATGAAAATCTCAGCTTTCTTTGAGAGGTTGAATTAGGCTGTTTTGATAAATACAGAAGTATGTTACTAAAAGTACATGAGAGCTAATGGATTATGTTTCTCACATGCTCTGAGGGAGGGCATCTTCAGCAGCAGCTATTGCACTGGTCTATAGAGAAAAGAAAATGCTACCAGAGGACTCTGGCCAAACTTAGTTTAGTATTTGGTAATTAATAACGTGAGTTGAAGTTCAATGGCTTGAAGTAGTTTCAGTTAAAGAAGAACAAGTTTTGCTCAGTTCTTTCTCTGTTTGCATTTGTGAAAGTGTGTTGGGTTGTTGGTTGATAGAGTTGGGTGTTTAGTTTTTAAAATTTGCTGCCAGTTTATACGCATGACTGTCTTTGAATCTTTTTGCAGGGTTGTGATTCCTCGGTTTGTCCAGGAGAAGCTTTACATCTTTTTGCAACACTGTTTTGGCCACTGGCCTCTGGATGCCTCTTTCAGAGCAGTATGTACTTGCTTCTCCACTTAGTATGTACTCAACAGAACTAGTTATTAGTTATTAAAACTAGTTATTAATTATTGTTGTTCAGTAGCTGCCTCTTGGTATTACAACTCTCTTTTCTAGACCAGTAGAATTCTTTATATAACAAATAAATTAACAAAAAACCCTTCCTGCCTTCCTTTCCAAAACCGTATTGGCACTCATGTGGGTTTGTGTGGGATTTTGCCTAGGTTCTTGAGATGTGGTTGAGTTACCTGCAGCCCTGGAGGTACGCGCCCGAAAAGCCCGCACAAAGCACGGAGCCTTTGCCTCGCAGCGTCTCGGAGAAGTGGTGAGGAGGGAGCAGCTGGGACTGAGCTGAGCCAAACCTCAAGGAGATCCTGAGTAGCAGCAGGATTTCAGGAACTATGCACCAACCTGGGTTAAATTCCTATATAAGACTAGAGAATGATTTCTTAGAACACTGGTTTTTGTTTTGAGAGTATTCTTTTGTCTCAATGTAAATTTACCATCTTTCCAGAGACAGTATAAAACATTCCCTTAGTGGCTTATTTGGTAGCAGACAAAATAACACTTCTTTAAATAGCTGTACTCATAAATCCTGTACTCATTTTGACAGGGCTGCCTTCATTCAAGAGAACCTGCTCATGTATACCAAGCTGTTTGTGGGATTTCTGAACAGAGCTCTTCGAACAGACTTGGTCAGTCCAAAAAATGCCCTCATGGTGTTCCGAGTAGCTAAGGTCTTTGCTCAGCCCAATCTAGCTGAAATGATCCTGAAAGGTAAAAGATATTTTGACATCTTGTGTTGTCCTGTCTCAATCTTTCTTCACAATATTCACATCTCATCTCAGAAGCACTGAGGTGCACTTCTCTCCCATTTTTCATGCTGTTTTGCCATTCAGAAGTCTGTCTTCACTAATGTTTGTCAATAGGTTTAGTAAGTCTATAGTTCTCTTCTAATGACCACAGGTTGCATCACACAATTTTTCTTTAAAGAATAAAGAACCCAATTACGATTGTCAGTTTTTCTTATGCTTGTATTATTATATACTTCAGGATTTAAACTTTGTATGTCTCTGAAAGTCTTTATACTTTTAGTAAAAGAGTCATGCATGCCTTTCAGGATAATTAGCATATAGTGAATTTGGGAGTGGTGAGATTTGACAAGTATCAGTGTCTGAAGTATGTTTTCTCCACTGCCTTTTGTTGAGAAATGTTACAAATTTAAAATGCTGCTTTGTATGGTCTACATTAAATGCACGCTGACATTTTCTGCTCTGGGCAGAGAGAAGTAAATAATGAACATTAATTAATACCTTCCCCTTTGAACTCTCTCTAAATAAAGTTGCCCAGCAGCCTTAAGGCAGCTGGACCTTCCCCAGCAAGACCAGTATTATGTAACCATCTTGAGTGCTTTTTTCAAATTCTAGGAGAACAGTTATTCCTGGAGCCAGAACTTGTGATTCCCCACCGTCAACACCGACTTTTTATGAGCCCCACTCTTGGTGGGAGTTTTTTGTCATCACGGTCTCCAGCTGTTACAGATGCCTCATTTAAGGTGAAGAGTCATGTTTACAGCCTGGAAGGACAGGACTTCCAGTATAAACAGATGTTTGGCACAGAAGTCAGGAATTTGGTAAGCAACAAGCTCCTTTGCACCTGCCTTTCTACTGTGACAGATGTTTCTCAGTGCTGAGCATCCATATCAGAAGTTAGAAGCAGAAAACTTCACACCCTGCATTACTGAATAATTTAGTTTGCTGACAATGACTTCTGGACCCTGAGGGGTCTCAGTCCAGCACAGCTGTAAAAATCTGCTTCTCTTGATAAATAATAAGTTAATGTAGCAGCTTGCTGCCTTGTGGCAGTGTATGGTATTTCCTCTCAAACATGCTTACTGTGATCTTCTGATTGATTAGTACCTACCAGCAGCTCAGACAAAAGCAGCAGGAAAAAGAAAAAAAGCAGCTGAAGAACCTAAGCAGCTCTGAGGTTTCTTAAATGCTTCAACAGAACTGCCTCTGCCCTATTGGAAATCCAGCTAACAGTCAGCACAAATCCATATGCACTAAGGGAGTGAGTTTGCTGGGATTGCTCTCACCTTCAGCTATCAAGGCAGTTTTACCCATGTATTGATGCTTGGTAGTCTTTTATCTTTGTCCCACACAATTTTTGTTTTCTGTTTCAGGTGTTAAAACTGGCCCAGTTAATTTGTCAGGCACAGCAGACAGCAAAGTCCATATCAGACCATTCTGCAGAGACAATGGCCAGCCAGTCCTTCTTCTCATGGTTTAGGTTCACACCATCTGAGGTGAATGGTTCCTACACAGGCAATGACCTTGATGAAATGGGGCAGGACAGCATCAAAAAAACAGATGAATACTTAGAGAAGGCACTGGAATATTTGTGCCAGATCTTTAAGGTAAGTAACATCATTCTAAGAACTTGGCAGCAAGAACAAGAGTCAGGATTTGTCAAATGTACATCTGTGTCTCTTGTACTGTGTGGGGTCACAAAGCTGTCCAGAGACCTTGCTAGTAAATTCTAATGTCTTCTCAACTTTGCCTGCTTCAAAACCCATTTTCAATGTAGATGGAGTTAAGTGTTCTGAATTTCCAAGTATCAGACCTTAAGTGACGACTCTTTGGACTGTGTAATTTATACCAAACCTGTTTATACCAAGGCTGTCCTCTTGTTTCCAAACAGGCAGTTTTAAAAACTCTCCCATATCTGCTAAATGCAGAGCTGTAAAAATACAACTGCAGCTATGGATGAACTGTTAAACTTTAAAAAAACAGATTAATTTCTCTGCAGCCACACTCCCTTGTACAGAGTTGCCCTAGGAGACAGGTCTTTGATACTTCTTGAGAGCTAAGGGAGAGCCAGAGCATTAATCTAGAATTGGACAAGCAAATCTGGAGAGGTTTATCTCATTTTAATGTCTAACTGAGGTGCTATTAAGCAGTTCTTGGTATCTGAGCTGGCTAATGAGTTTGTTAAGTGAGAAATAAATTAAATAGGAGGTGGATCAAACACCTGCTTTGGAACTGTGTTGTTCTTGCGTAGCTGAGTGAAGCCCAGCTGACCCAGATGATGATGAAGTGTGGGACAGCTCAAGATGAGAATGGAAAAAAACAGCTTCCAGACTGCATTGCAAGTGAGAATGGCCTCATCCTTACACCCCTTGGCAGGTACCAGGTGAGAGAAAAAACGATTCCCTGTTGCTGCCTGGGCTGTTCTCGCAAAAACAAGCTCTCCTTCTATGACAAAGAGAAATGCAGCTTACCTGGGGCTAAGAGAGGTGCCAGTGAAAAGGTGTTTCAGGTGGGAGCTGCAGGCTGAGGTGTTTCTTTTCCCATTTGTAGATCATAAATGGCTTACGCAGGTTTGAGCTGCAGTACCAAGGGGACACGGAGCTCCAGCCCATCCGCAGCTACGAGAGCGCCGCTCTGGTGCGGCTCCTGTTCCGCCTGTCCTCAGCGCTCAACGAGAGGGTGAGCACAGCACTGCCTCCTCCTCCTCCTGGCCTTCCCCTGCACATTCCTGTTCCTACCCCACTCTGCCTGTGGGACACTCCTTTGTTCTTATTCCATCTTCTTCACTGTGGTCTAGATGGGTATTTTCTAGTAGTATGAGGACTGCTTCTCTAGCTGTAATTCTGCTTTTCCTACACAAAGCATTGCATTGTGATTTATTAAGGGACTCATGGTTGATGAACAGTGGAGTAACATTCAGAGTCAATGCTTCGAAACAGGAAAAGCAAATTGTTTTCTTAAGTGTGAAAACACAAGGCAAGTCTACACTAAGACAGTTCTGCTGTTTAAAAGTGCAGTTTGATCCCTGTAATCCTCATTCTCTATATTAAGAATAAAATAAGTTACTTTATGACCACATTTGCAGGAGGACACTAACTTTTAAATGCATCTTCCCTCAGTTTGCTGATCAGATGGAAGTGCTTTGCTCCAGGGATGATTTTGTTGGCAGACTGTGTCGCTATCACCTGACCAACCCCCAGCTCATACAGAAAATCAGGTACAGCCCCGTGGTGAGGGACAGAACGAGCCAGAACTGGGGACCCAGGATCAGTCTGAGGTTTCTGGCCAGCTACAGGACTCTGCTCTCTTTGCTGATGATCTACTTCCTTGCATCCTGGTTTTATGTTGGGCCAGTTGGCTGCACATTCATTATCCTAATTGGATATTTTCTTTATGCTGTAATAATGACTTTTTTCTTCGAAGGATGGAAACCACATGAACACTAGTTTCCTCTTCCTGGCTTCTAGAAATAAATGTTTTAAGGATGAGCCTGAGATTCCATGACTAAAATGTTTTAATTATATCAGCTCTTCCTGAAATATTTTTTAATACTAAAGTTAATGGAGCTTTATAAACATTGATGTGGCCTTGTAGAGATAATCAATGTAAATTTTATTTTTATAAAAGTCTTCCTGTAGACTCGAGTGAATATGTTGTTTGGGTTTTTTTTTTTTTGAGGGGGGAAGAATGAGCTATGAGTATTTATAAAACTGCAGTCATGCCACAGGTGCATCCCATCACTGACCTCTTGACCAGTTCTTCCAGTTCACTGAGGACAGGAAGGATGTGGTGCATGAGACACAGAGCCATTCATGATTCTGTCCCCTAACCTTCACAGCCTGTGAGTTTTCACTGAACACAGTAACCCTCATCCCATGGTATCCTAACAGGGGAAGAGCAGTACAACGTTAGCATCCAACACAGGAATAATAATAAATTTATTACAGTAGAAACAAACAGATAATGCATTAGCTCATGTACAAAATACTGACAGCATTCTGCTGCCTCAGTCAGTGCTTACTAAGTACCCACATTTAAAAACATCCTAAAACTGATGACACCACATGGATTTACAGAGGTCACAGCAAGTTCTTGACTACTGTAAGAGTGCCCAGCTACTCTTTAAGATTTGCTGCACAATACAGAGAGAGATGGGGCAGGATATAATTGGAACATCTGATATTTGAAATTCTCTTGCACCAGGAACTCAAGAAGGAGAACTAAGACACATGGGGAAGTATGAAAAATTCATTAAATTAGAATTACTTGTGGTAAATGTTTTCATTCAAAGTGCCAACACTAAGGCAGCTGCTGACTGACCTGAGTGCCCATCACTGTTGAAGGCACGATGGATTAGTTGTCAGTTCTACTCCTGAGATGTTTTTTTGCCTTTTTTGTTTAAACAAAAAACTGATGTAGTATAGAAACATTTTCAGTGCACTGCACTAACTCCCACTGGAAGCCAGGTGCCTCAGAAAGACTCTGAAAAGAAGAAATGTAGCTACAAACCTGCTGGACTGATTTGTGTTACTTGGCCTTTACACTCTTGGTTCCCCCCCCTCTTTATGAACACATTTACTGAATTTACAGAGGAAGTCAGTGTGCACATCAGTATCTCTTCTTTCTCATCAACCTTACTCAGTTGGAGCGAGAAACGTGGTCCATGCTAACCAAAAACCATTTATACAAAGTTGCATTTAAAATAAGTTATAAAAGGTTTTATAAAATGAAACCTTTTTTGCTCTGTTTGGTTCCACATTCCCACCCCCAAGTATAAGTATGCAGTTTATCCCACATAGTTGAGGGATGCCTTAAAAGGATGTAATTTATGCCATCTGTGGGCAAAGCTAATAGTCAAAAAGATTTCCTGCATCCACTGGCAAGTTTGCAAGAACATTTGAGTTGCAGCTCATTTATTTCTGGGGCAATATCAGGTCACAAAACATACAGTGTGAAAGAAATACTGGCACTGAGCAAATTTTGAAGCAAATTAGGACATTTTTCCCTACCCCCTCTTATACCAGACTCCCTGATGGAAGTCCACAAATAATTTCTTCTCTAAGAAGACAATAAAAACTCACCCTAAATACAGTCTTGAGACCCATATATACACATGTTGTATATCTGAAAACGCTGGCAAAAGTCCACAGAGGCAGAAGACAGAAAGCATGAGAGCTAAGTCTAACATCAGGTTCTCTAGTGAACCTGACAGCCTAGAAACAAAACAACATAAGGCTTTTCTTTCTTCTGAAGTAACCTCCCCACACTGTGGTTTTCCAGTGGCATGTGGAAGAGGCCAGCTGTTGAGAGTTTCTTCCTGGCTCCATGATGCAGGAGGTGAGCTGTTATGCAGCAGAGAGACAGGCCTGACGAATGCTCTGTGCCCAGGTGTTCAGGAGAGCTGTGACTGAATGCTTGTCTGGGAGTTGCAATAGTTTTGAAGTCATGTATCTGTAGACTGACTGCAAAAAGGGATTGGCTGCTAGAGAAAAAAGAGGTAACAGATAAAGGAAGTTGTTATAAAAATCATATTAAAACACTAAAATAAAAGAAGTGTTCACACTTCCCCACTACTGGCACATACACATGCCCAACAAATGTCATACCATACTGTCTGGGGTTCTTTATCCACAGAGGGCTCTGATCTGGATAGTCTGCTGGGATACTGAGCTGGAGTGGTGGGACATTTGGAAGATTCTTGTCATCTGAAAGGCAAACACTTCCATCAGAGCAGAGCATTTCTTGCCAGACTGGAGGCTTTTAGTGCATAACTGAGCTTGATTTCTAGCCTGAGAACCCCAAGGAGGAACCAGACTGCACATCTCCCCCTTTCTTCTTACCTAGCTTGCATATGAGATGAACTGTGCCATTATTACTGCAGTGTGAAGGGTCCAGGTTCACCAGGAATTTAGGATTTAATCTTGCAACTTCTCCTTGTAGGACATTTGGGATGGTCTGTCTTTCATCCTCTTCATATTTCCGCTTCCGAGGGGAAGCAATGGGGGCCCTGTGTACAACACAGCCCACAGGAGGACTTGTTAAACATTCCACCCGTGAAAAAGAAAAGGTACAGGTCACCCCCATCCATAAACCCATCTTTTAATGATTCCTGCAGAGGGATTTCTCCTCCCAGGAGGAGCACTGGGGCAGGCAGCAGCCCGGTACGTACGTGATGGGCTGCCCGTGGATCGCCGTCATGGCCGGCATGAACGTGCGGTACAGGGAATGGTTGAAGACCGGGGAGCGGATGTTGGCCAGAACAGCATCCAGGAGGGGCTGGCACAAGTACTGCTGCTTGGTGGGAGGCACTGGGGGAGGTGGTGGAGTTGGCTGAAACACAACAGAAGCCCCTTGTCCTTTAATTGTCACCAGAAATAGAAATATCTACTGTTGAGTCTGAAAAGTTTTGTAGCAGTAAACTCCCAATGCAAATGATTCTCAAAACTGTACACAGGAACATTAAGGGAGGAAGTAAAGCAAAAAAAAAAACAAACATATTCAGTTTTGGTTTAGGAAGGCTGTCCTGAAATTAGCCACAGTCCAAAAATAGAATTATTCAAGTCTTTGCACAGAGCACAAGAAATTGAAATTCGGTTAAAAGATACACACAGGTGACTTACATGAAGTAAACGCTTGCCCATTGTTTCCTGTTTTCTTATTCTGTCCAACCTTACTTGAAGTTTTAACACCACGAGTAATAAAAACTGCAAAAACGATCCTGCCAAGTCTTAAGGCCTTTTGGAATGAGTTGCTTATCTCTGCTGGCACAAAGCATTACATACCACAGCCATATCATTTTTCAGCTTCTCCAGAGCAATTTCACATTTCTGCAGCGTCTTCAGGGGGCACCTGTGGAGGAGGAGAAATTTCATCCACATCACCCACCAAATGGGCACCTCAGCTGAAGTGCTTCTGCTGTCTGAGCCCCAGAGACAGCCTCAGTGGCAACAGGGCTGGGAGTAACAACGGATTTCTGGAACAGCTGGGAAAACTGACAGGAAAAGTTACCGTTTTGAAGGGTCAGTCAGGATATCCAAGAGACTCTTCATCTTACTCAGGTCCTTCTTCCTATCTGAAACAGTGTGAGAAACAAACACTGACTACAAGAAAAGCTTCCATTCTTGTGGACAGAAATACAGCACACTGTCAAAAATGAAAACATGAGCCAATACTGAAGTAAGTAGTGAGGATTAAAGATCTTTCATCTAATCCTAAGTATATCCAAAGCATGAACTCTACATGTTTCAAAACCATCAGAAGTAAAAAAAACTGATGAGAATTTAAGGATATTTAAGGATAAGGGTTTTGCCCATTCCTCACACTAAAGTCTTTAGTTAGAAGCAAGAAAGAACAGCTCTGACATCTTTAATCCCTGGAAGTCACCACAAAAGGCAAAGAATTGCTTCTTCCAGCAGATAAGAGAGCTGACACAGATAAATGCATGGCCAAATACAGGAAACCTCACCTTCATTTTTATCTATTTTATTGATCATCCTCCGGAGTGGCTCAATGTATTTTGATAGTTGTTTGAGTTTTTCCAGATACTGTTGCTCCTCTGACTGACCAGAACTGGCTGGACTCATGACAGAATTTGGATTTCCTGGCAAAAAGGAAGAATGCACGTCACAGGGTGACAAAAGATATTGCAGAACATTATTCTTAATTAATCTTGATCTGAAATGTGGCACTCTCAGTGCAGCTCGTGTCAAATATCCAAATCCACAACTGGACACCCTCCATAGTTTTAAGTGCTTGCTCAACCCTCTTAGTCTTTGTGTGGTAGTAGCATGTTCTATGGGCAGAACAGCAATTCCCACTTAATATATTTTTTTCAGCAAAGTTTCAAAGTTCCATATACCCATTTTCTAGGTCTTTATTTTGCCTCCACTCTGATGCTTTAAACAGAAAATAAACAAAATAAATTCACAGCAGTTTTTGTTAAGTGGGTCCTTTCCTATCTGCAAAGCACACAACAGTGGCATGAGAAGGAGCCAGTATGTCACCTCCATTCATAGTATCACAAACTGCTTATTCTGTTTGGGAGGGAAGTGCCAAGTGCCAGAGTACACTTGGGAAGGTGTTCTGGAGCAAAGCAGCCTGCTGCCTGGGATGGACTGCTGCCTGGGATGGACTGCTGCCTGGGATGAAGTGGTTATGTCCTTTACAACTGCACTGTGTCACTAAGGGTTCCTTCCTGTTGGAATAAGGAATCATTATGCCTCTATAAACTTGCTCCATTAAATTAAGTATCATTCTTTCTTTCAAAGACTGGGGAAGTTAGAAAAACCCATTAGATAGTTCAGTGATGAGAAAAGAGGTTTCAATGGATTTTGATTTGGGAATCCAAGCTGTTATGTTATGTGGGGTATGTGAAGCGTTCACTACCTGCAATGCCAGCTGCTACATAGAGCTCTTGCAAGTTTACACTGTGCCAAAAATAACAGGTTTCCCAGGAATTATTAGTTACCAAAACACAGCACAACCCATGGTGTGCAGTACAGCTCTGAGATCATTTACCTGGAGTGTTTAGAGGGCCTGGGGATGGGACACTGAAGTTCTGAGGTGTTCGTGCAGCTGCTGGGCTCTGCGATGGCTGTGGAGATGGGCTGGGGAGAAAGCTGCTGGGTGATGGAGCAGGGCCAGAGCTGAAAAACAAGCATAAAATTAAACCTGCCACAATCTGACAAGGAAGGATCATCAGCCTGTAAGCAGGTATGATTTCAGTAAGCATCATGATGGCAGTTTGTAGTTCTGCCCTGGTGAGATTTCATACACAGATTCTTTATGTAAAATGTGACTTTTCACACTGAATTCAGCACTCTCACCTGTGCTCCCAGTGGAGCTGGTATTAAAATTCATTCACTTCAATGAAAACAGAGTAAGGTTATTGAATATTGCTGAAAACCTCATGCCTATGGCATTACCAGAAGTGCTCAGAAGTTGCAGTGGGGCTCACCTGACATTTGAGTTTGGCTGAGAAGTTGGCTGGCCTGGCTGAGGAGATGGCTGGGGCTGTGGTGGTGGAGGCATGGACTGGGGAGTCTGAGCCTGCTGGACAGGAGATGGGGATGACATCATGGTGATATTGTTCTGGCTGACCTGGAATGTGGGAAAAGAAACCATCAATAACAACAAAAGGGAGCAGAGCATGGGAACCTAACTAAAGGGCTTTACCTGTGGAGAGAAGTGTATCCTCAGGCCTACAAGAAATGAAAGCATTAGTTTCCTTTCACCCCCATAAGGACACTCCCACCTGTATCACTCCTGAAGCTCTCAGGGCAGTAAATCTTATCAACTTCAGTAGAAACAACCATTAAATCTGCACATAGCTTCAATTAACTGCATAATAATTATTTTTCACTGCCCAAACCATCATGTTGCAATTAAAATGTCGGAAGTGCCATGTGAAAAACCTGTATTTTATTAGAACTAAAGAAGAGCAGGAAGAAAAGACATTTCCCACTTGATAATTAAGAGTCAAAAACCCCTCCTTATTTAGACATTTTAATTACAGTCTTCAAAGGTCTGTCAGACTCAGCTGCAGCTTCTCAATTCGTTTTCTTCAGGAAGAAGGAAGAAAAAATTAGGTAAGCCAAATCACCAACATCTTGTTTAAATATTGAGTTCTGAAAATCTGGGTGGAGATAGAAACTCCAAACTGAACAGCTGGGTGGGAAAAATATGAAGTAGCTTTCTGACCTTTGGAGAATGATGAGGTGTGCCTAAAGGACAAAAAGGCAAGTAAGAGCATTCCAGAACAGCACCAAACAACTAAGTTTATTCTGTACACTCTACAGTGCCAGAGCCAGATGAACACTAACATTTGAGCAACTTCTCACATTTGTTCTAATACACATTTTTCCCTTTAACCACTTAAAACCAAACAAGAAAACCTGTGCAATGGCAGAGGCATGGGATAGTAATGCAGATATTGAGTGATCACATTTGTTTAAGGCACTTGCAGAGAGTTCTTATGACTTGAGGCTATAAATAAGTACATACAAAGATAAATGGAATTAGCCTGCATAAGATTGTGGCTTATTAACCCACGTGTCCATTCTGTAAGTCACTGATTAACATCTTTGAATTAACAACTCTTTTCCTCAGTCTAAACCATTTTTAAGCAAAGATTCCAGTAAATCCACAAGTCCCAGGCACATCACAGGCACTGCAGATTGGTGTTGCCCTTCACTCTCTGGTTAAATATCCATCTAAGTAACCCAACTGTATGCAGAGGACGTGATATTCAGCACACTGAAAAGTACTGCATTGTCTACTTCTGCATGGACACACTGACTACAGCAGGAACTGCTCTGCTTGGAACATCACACTGCAGCATGCAAAAGGTCATAAAGGCACAAACAATCCCCTGCTCAGGCAAAACTACTCATCCTGAAGATACCAGTTTATCACCCATTACAGAATAGTTCAAAACTAAATGCAGCCTGACATACTATGATTTTTTTTCAATCTTCAATAACCCCAGTACCTTTGCAACCTTTGCCACCTCTCCCACAAAGGTAATACAAAGTGAGGCTGAAATTATACAATATCTTCCTTTTTTCCATAATCAACAACTACAGAGCCTGGAAAACCTCTGTTTTCCAAAGGAGGTGGATTCTTTATCAGCATGTCTCTCCTCAACAGCTGGAAAAGCATTTCTGAGGTTGAAAAGCACATTTTGCCTCCTGCAGACACCATGTCTGGAAGGAAGCTAGGATGGACACTGCAAAGAGCATTCCCTGATCCTTCACAAGCCCATCTAATGTGCTATTAGACAGCAAGTGATTTGGAACTTATCCATATGGATACTGCACCCATTTTTCATCAAGTCAGACTAACACCACTTGGAGTGGTTCATCACTTCCTGAAAATCAGGCCCCTGTTAAGTATCTCAAGTTGGTTACAAAAAAGGACTTCTGAACACTTAAATCCTTGTGTTTTGGGAAGGAAGGAGGAAGATTTCATTAGGTTTTCTGCCAGATTTAAGTTTCTGTGTGTAGTTCAGCACCAAGGATATTATTTACATTAATTTACAAATGCTGCAGAAAAGTGAAGAAAAGGATATGCAGCATTTACTGTGCACATAAGCACTGAATGAATTGAATTTTTTTGCACTACCCCTCCTCATCCAAATACTTGCACAGGCAAACAGATTTCCTCCTTTCCAGGATTGCTCTCTGCCACCTTCATTTCAGAACCTCAAAGGCCAATGCCTAACAGTAAGCAAAATGATGGCATTTTCAAAAACATGCATTCAGAAGTGTGCAGTTCTGAACTTATTGCCTTGGTTTTCTTTGACAGCAGTTCATTTGCTACACCATTTCAGAACAGATTTAAAGATGATTTTAGATTCAGGTTTCTACATTGTTTGTAGGATAAAGATTAAGCTTGTAACAATTTAATGAAACTTCAACTTCTAGGGAATGCTCTTTGCAGCTGACTCTGAGTAAAAAAAAAAAGGCTTAAAAAATAAAGAAAAACAAACACACTACAAAAATAGCTATGAACCCAAAAGACAACCCCCCCCCTCCTCCAGAGCTTTAACTACACTGAATTCATTCAGCTCCAGAGTTAGGCCATGGTTACTGATTATTTGTACACCCTGCAGCTTCAGCAGACACAAGGAAATCCAAGTACATATTTTTTCACTGAGGGACATGAATTTCTGCACATAAAAGCATGTCCATGGACATGCTAGAGCCCCCTGAGCATGAATCTGCTCTGTGACTCTACAGTGACCTGATCATGACACCACACTCTAATTTTCTGAACTCTTGCCCAAAAGGTACTTAGGCTTGCATGATAAAAGTTTGCATTTACATCCACTAAACCAAAGCTTAGTGTTCAGAGCACACTGTCCTGGAAGACAGAACTCATAGCTGGATTTATCTCCAGTTTGCTGAGTCTCAGGCACAGAACAGCACTCAGGAGATAAGGCTGGTAAGGGCTCTCAGTTCTAACTCTGTTGCAAATCAAAACACCAGGTGATTGTGGTATAAAAGCTCATATCAGTAATTTTTTTTTTTGTTTGAAAAGACTCTAAGAAGCAAAAAACCCCAACCAAACAAACTCACTGGAGAATCTAATGAGTATTGTGATAAAAAAGGCCAGACTGTTTTGTCATATGGGATAAAAACAAACAGCCACAAGGTATTGATTTCATATCTGGCCCTTCTGTTGAAAAGCATTCTTCAGTGCAACACCAAGGTTCTTTTCTAAAGAGAAAATACACCCTGAACTACCTATCACCACAGCTAAATGGATTTTGATACTACAGTCAAGGAGAGGACATGCTCTTAAATGAGTGATTAATAACCACATATCTGCTACTGCCCTTCATCCTACTGTCAACAGCTGCAAGGCCTCTGACCAGGAAGTTATATCCAGCAGACAGCAGCAGTTTAGCATTTTATAAGATTAAGAGATGTAAAAGACAACATTTCTAATTTCTAATCTACCTAGAACCTGAACAAAGTGCTTTGGCAGACAATGCTAGAGATCCATGCTGGTCCAGAGCTGTCAGTTACATGGCAGGACAGAACACCTTCAAAACATGTTTCCAGCCACCAGTAAACCATGACTCACTCACCCATCCCAGCACCTGCTTCAGAGCCATGTTCACTACAATCATTCCTCATGGAAAATTTCTCTTCTTCTTCTGCTTTGACCAGTTGCTCAGCTTCTACACCACTGTCACACTCCCTGGCATGCTCTGAGAGCACATCCTGATGAGCAGCTCACGTGGTGTCAGAAGTCAAAGCTCCTCAGAAACAGTGGCATTAATCAAAGATCACCCTATGGCACTGAATGCCTGAACTAGAAGCCTCTTGCTATGAGTCAAGCATTAAATAGAAGCAAAACTAATACTGAAATATCCACGAGAAAGCCTCAAATATTGTGGATATTTCAAGTGGGAGATGATTATCTCAGTCAATATTAACTGCTACAGTGACCAAAGCACAAATTCCCCTCTGGCTCCACAGCTATGGCTGGGTTTGTGTCAGTTAACACATACACACTGTCCTGGATTGAAATCCATCTTCAACCAGAAATGACAACAGATGTGTTTGCCTAGGACTGCAGAATCTGTCTGGTCACTGTCACTGCCTTTGCAATCTTCCTGAGAAGAAATGAAGTGCTCTGACCTTGTGCATTTTCCAGCAACAGCTGGATAGGAGCTGCCAGCCTGCCTGCACAGAATCTTCTTTGATGCAGGTACAAGTGGAATCCTTCTGGCAGTTTCTCCCACACAGCCATGAAAGAAAAGAACAGCTCAAATTTTTCTGGGTCCCTGATACCATGCCAAGAAGCTGCTCAAACTGGAGCGAGCCAGGTTTACTAACAACACAAGAGCACCTGTACAGAGCATGAACACAGGGCCAAACAAGGTCCTGGGCACAACTCAGCCAGGTACACTGCAGTGCTGACCTGCAACACTCAGAAATGCACACTCATGGAGTGTGGACCTGCAATGTGAGTCTTGAATCAATTCTGAACACGGCAAAGTTTTAAATGTTAAAATAAAGATCCATCCCACTTTAAAAATGCTTTATTTGACATCCCAAGAAAACTTATTGTTTAAAATGAAAAAGGATCCATAACAACCACAACCTGAACACAGCAACACCCTGAGTAACAGCAGCAAGTTCATTGTTTGATGCAGAAGTGAAGAGCCCCCTTGCCTGAAAGGCAGCAGCCAGGCAGTGAAGCCCTGCAGTGACCCAGTAAATACCTGTGGCATTTGCTGTCCGCCCAAGGGCACGGAGCTTGGAGGTGGAGCCGGCACCGCGGGGGTAGGCGGGAACCGTGGTCTGATTTGCATCCCACCTCGGGCCATGGGTGCGGTGATCATCTTTGAGGACAGAGGGACAACAGACAAAAGTAATCGCAAAACAAGAAATGCAGTGCACTGGCAGGATGAGAAGCACATGCAGCCTCCAGGGACTGGGGAGGGGGAGCATGAAGGGAAGGTTAGTGAGCTTTTCTCTACAGGTTAACCTAACCTGCTGGCCTGGAAATCCAATTTATACTCCTCCTATTCATTCCCAGAGAGCACCTCATGAACTCCTGCTATCCTGACAGAGCCCATGTACAGCCTCAGATTCCTGGGTCAAGGGTTGACTATCCTGTCATTTCCATGAAGGGCCTTTCCTACATTTTTCCCGACATCTTGGAAGTTCTACAATTTTTGGAAGTAAGTACTCAAAGACTGCTGTCAGGAGCACCATCTAAGAAGCTCCACAATGCCATAGGTTTCTGATGTGCTTTCCCCACTGTGGACTCCAAGGGCTCAGCAGCACTGGCCATGGCCCCTCTGTTACAGGACATTTTGTCAGACAGTTCAACAGCAGCTGTCAGTGCACTGCCCCACAGTGAGCAAATTTCACACCAGCCTAACCTATGCCAGTATAACAACACCAAAGACAATTAAAAGGACTTCCAGCTTTGAAAAATCTATTTCCTTCCTTTTATAACCCACACAATAAGTCAAGTATACTTTTTTAATTACCATCATTTTGACAAATACCTATTCCTCTACTACTAAGGTGTGCTAAATTTTTCTGAGTCCATGATCTTCCTCAAGCTTTTTGATTCCCCAGCTGTATAGAGTGAGCACACCCTAAAGTACAATCATTTAGGGTAAATGATAATGGTTAGCATTAGAATACATTTTTATTTTAAAATAGTATTGGGACTATGCTGCTCTGCAGTGTCTAAAAGTACCTTTCAGAACCATCAGCCTGCATGAGCCACAGAGATTTAATTTTTTATATCTGTATATACTTAAAATTTTATATTACCCCACATACTGAGAATTTACAACAAATACAGCATATATTTGAGGCAGTATTCAGGTAGCTTTGGCAGATTCACTTATCAGTAAAAGAGCTTCTGTTTGGGACTTCAAAGATCTACAGTAAAGTTCTCTGGGCTACCTTTTTTTCCTGGCTTACATGTCACCAAGGAACCTACACAATGCTAACTAACCTAAGAGATAATGTAGTCTCCTTCCTGTAAATGGTCTGGGGCACTCCTGCTGGGTGTTTATGTAAATGGACTGAAGCAGCCAGCAACACATCTCTAGAGAGTCAAAGAATGCATGTGCTTACAATTGTTAAAAATAAATAAAATTAAATACAACACAGCAAGACTGAAAAAAGAAAGCAATAACTGATAAAGAAAATAGTGTCAAATTCAGCACAGCTGTTAGTTCACAACACCAGAGCAATGCAGTCCCTTTCCATCCAGGCAAGGAAGGATGGTCAGAGACAGGATTTCAAAAGGGGAACAGAGGGGAGTGCCTCAGACATCACACACACATGCACACGTGCACACACAGCATGCAGCAGCTGCAGAGCAAACACAACAACCCAGCACTGCCACAGAGCACAGGGGGATACCAGGGAGTGCAGTGAAGAGCTACAGTATCAACATGAGAGCTGGTGAAGCAACATAACCCTAACAAAACCAAAAAAAAAAAAAAGGGGGAAATTGCTGGGGTGGGAGGGGAATATCCTCTCAGGCACAATCACCCCATCCTAGACCCTTGTGAATGCACACAGATCTCTGGAGCTGTGGAATCCCAGGCATGTTATGGTGACCCACATGTCCCATCTTGGCCATGTTTCTGAAGCCACACCACCAAAAAGTGAAGGTTTAGATTATTTCCACTGAGGCAAAGGAAATGAGAAGAATATTCCAGGTTAAGTGCCTGGCAAACCACTGAATACCAGCATGACAAACCCCAATTCAAAGGCTTTCAGCTGTTTGTAGTATTGTGGTTGGTCACATGAGTGCACAAGCTTACAATTTTGGGTTAGGATTTTTTGTATTTTTTAAATGTGTGCTTTGGAAAGGAAATACATATATAAAATGACACCAATTCCACTCTCTTAACAAGAGAAATCTATTTTTCCCCATTTATATTATATTTATATTTATCTATTGCCCATTTATATTTACAAAACTCATGACCCTTTGATAAAGGAGTCAGGAAAGGGGGTTCCAAAGCAGTATGTCCATAAAGGAGTTCTCTTCTTGTAAAATAAGAACACAACCAGAAATGTTTAAGTACTTTTGATAAAGATTTTAACTGAACAATATCTTCCTCCACAAGTGAAATTGAATTCTTACGAGGTAAAATTCCAGACCCTGTAAATTGAGATAAATCAGAGAGCAAGAAGAGGATCTCCCTCCAAAGTAAGCTACAAACCCCATTATTTGATAAAAATAAAGTGGAATAGAACAAACAGAATCCAGAACCTGCAGCTTGCTTTTATCTAACATCCAAACATTCAGCAGTCCATAAATACACAGCTTCTGGTGAGCACATGTCTTACAGTGCCACTGCACTAAAGGCAGCTCAGATTTTCAGTCAGCATCAGCCACTCTGCATTCTGAGCACCTGAAGGAACTGCACCAGAACAGTGACTTAACTTTACTCATACTTAACTCTAACTTTACTCATACTTAACTGCAATTGATTACAGATCTTTTCCCTTGGTGCTGCAAGCATTTTGTGTAGGTCTCTGGTTGCTAGGACACTGCTGCTGTGAGCTTCCCTGTGAGTGCTCACAAGGACTGGAGCAGGGTAACACTGACCTGTCTGGTGTTTTTATCACTTCAGAGAAGAACTTCTCACATGAATCCATGTTTAAACCTGGGACTGCTTTTACTTTCATGTAAGAAGGACTTACAGAAACTTTATGGAAAAGGAAAAATGCAGACATAGCAAGCAAAATTCCTAGTTTGAAAGCCCTTAAAGACTAAGTTTAAATGTAACAAGCAAAGATTAGGATAGGGTTTGTTTATAAAAAAGGCTTCCCTGAACCAAATAAAAAAATCAAGGGAGATTTATTAAAAATGCTGATGCTACTGAAAAATGTACTAAATAGAAAGCAAAAATCTAGTCTTAAAAGAGACTTCTTATAAAGTAAAGAAAATCCTTACACACTCTCAACACTGAAGCTGCATTGTAATATTATATACAGCCACAATCTTAAACCTATTATATACAGAAAATATTTTGACAAGTACAAGAAACCCATTTAGTTATTGGACTTCATAGTGGTAGGTGAATTTTAGTAGACTCAGCTTGCACTGGCATGAACATCAGTGGAGTAAAGCCTGTGTGTGGAATACTCCAAACTCCACATGTGGTAGATAAACAGCAATCCCCACACAGGCCTGGATAAAGCTGCAATACAAAACTGGCTGTCAACCATGTCATCACCCAAAGCTTTTCAAATGCACTGTGCTGTTAAGCCACTGGCAAATGAAGTCACTAAAGGGGCAAGAATTCAGTTGACTCTACATAAACACAATCCATCTGCTTCAGAGTTTAAAAGAGCACCACTGAAGTCAGTAACAAGAAAAAAAGTCAGTGTCTCCTTCCAGTCAGCCTAAGTCCCTGCAGCTCCCACCTGGAAATTATTTAAGAAACAAACAAGTTTTAATTCACATTTCAACTGTAGGAAGAGAGTTCTGCATTGCTGCCAGCACTGTCCCAACTGTACTTACCACTGCCCAGCTTTTACATCCTGTGTTACACTGACACAAGCCAAAGGAGCAATTCAGAAACAGAACTTGGCCACACCAACAAGGATGTGGCCAGCTGAGAGTTACCATGGTACACTATCCCTGATACAAGTCTGGGAGATGCACATTGGAGAAGCAATTGCTGTCACAGTCCACACAAAAAGCTTCTTACTGAATCTATAAAATTACTTGTGCACTGAATGGAAAATGGTGCTTGAAAAACATGGAATGTCTGAGTATACAAAAAGAATTCTACCATTAGTCCTAGTCAGCCTCATTTAATCTGTCTGCCTCTCTCTTCATCTACAGAGTGGTGATATTTGTACTTACCCATGTCAGTAAAATGCCTCAATGTGAAACACTACACAGGTAAGCCACAAAAGACTTTCATATTCTTGTGGAAAATGGGATAAGAGGTTCAGCCCAAGCCATTCCCCATTTTCTCCTCATGTCTCCTTCATACCAGACACACATCAAGAAACAACCACTGGGGCTGCAGGTGTATTGCAGGATTAAAAAACCATGTTAGACAACAAGCTTTCACCCAGCACTTCTCTTTTTTTAATGTAACTCTGCACTTGTGACACACACCATTTATTCTTCACAATTCACATCCAGAACAAGAGCATCTAGATCTACTGCCCATTTCACTCAGAAGAAGAATGAAAGATGAAAGGACTGAAAGGGGAGTGCAGAGAGATTTCATCATCTACACTATTTTTTTATAGTCAATACATGAAGATGGAAGGTAAACCACATGTGATTAAAGATAGCAGGCAAAGATTCACAGTACAGAAATCAGTTTACACAACAAAGCAGTCACCTAGGAGAGTTTAATGAAAGAAGAGGTGATACACTCCAGGTACCAACAGTCAGACTTGTAGTGTGCCCACAGGACACCACCTTACTCATGTGCATTCCTGTGTCAGTACAGGCAACACTCGGACCTACTTGGGACAGAGAGCATGCACAGAGAGGTTGGCAATGAAATCCTGCCTCTGACTCCAGGCAAAGGAGAAACAGCAGAGAAGACCATATCCCCTCCATAGAGGGGATGACCAATGGCAGACCCCTCACCAGGAACCACCAGAAACCCAACTCCATGCTCATCTCTAGCATGCACTTGCCACAGGCCTGTGACCTGTGACACTGGCCCCTGGGCCCTTACCTGCCCTGAAGCTCCCATCTGAGCAGCTTGGGCCTGAGCTGCCTGCACTGCTGCTGCTGCTGCCTGCTGCTGCTGCTGCTGGACCAGCTGAGCTCTTACCTACAGCATGAGAACATGTAAGTAAAGTAAAAATACATACCTGAGTAGGGTATGACACTTCTGTTTCAACTGCATTGACTATGCTCATTAAAAGGGGTATGGAGACAAGACCAGACTCACCAACTAAAGTTTTTGGGCTTTTTTGTGCAAACAAGTTCCCATGTTTAAAACATTTAGAATAGTTTTCCCACAGACTGCACACCCAATTCAACAACTTCTTGCACTTCTTACCTCTACTATCAGGTCTTATATATTAAAAAAATAGGCACTTAAATTTTTGGGAAGCCTACCAATGACCAACATTTCAAATGTTTACAAATTCATTACATCTGTCAGTGTGACAATCATGACATTTAACTACTTCTAGCTCAGATGGTAAGAGCACGAAGTGGAGATATCAACTCATCCATTTCTGAAGTGTGGCTGACACTCCTCCCCACTAAGGCCCAAAGAAAAACAGGTCTGAGCTTTGGCTCAACAGTAACCTATGCAGCCCAGACAAAAATGACTAGCACTTCAAAAAGCTGCACCATTAAGAGGATGACCCAGCAAGAGATTCAACAGTTTAGAGCAGAATAGAACTATTGTCTTGCCCACCTTCTCTTCAAGGCAGGAACAACCAGCACACTAAACTGTGACCAAAACCTCCCAGCATGGCAGCAGAAGCAAAGCCAGCATGGTAGAGAGCTAACACTGGCTGCAGCCTAGAACACTTTGAAGCAGTTGCTCATGTTCTAGAAAAGCAAACTGCATGGAGGTAATTTTTCTTTAATCAGAGTATGTTTCTTTTCCTTTTTTTCACTTGTCCATTCAAGAGTGAGACAAGAAATTATTTTTTTAAATATTAGCTGCATGAATGGTTTTCACAGATTTCCAGAACTTGTAGGTACAAAACTGTTCTCTACTGGCAGGCCCAGATACAAACCTTTAAACACCCTGTACTCATAACTCATTAACTGCAGAGCTCTTAACAAGTTATGGTTTTCCTACTTCATTATTAGGAAAAGTCAGATCTATGTTTTATTTCTCTAGATGGACATAACAAATCAACAGCCAGCTGGTCACTAGCCCTTACCTGCATAGCTTTTAACTGCTGTGGTGTGAGAGTGACAGGCATAACCTGGCTGGGAATTTGTCCTGAGATTGCCTGAGGCTGAGACACCATGGGCTGGGGCTGAGGCTGGGACTGTGGTGGAAGCTGAGACTGCTGTGCCTGAGCAACCTGTTGCTGCTGTTGTTGCTGCTGCTGCTGTTGCTGCTGCTGTTGCTGCTGCATCTGTTGCATCTGCTGTTGCATGACTTGCTGAGGTGGCTGCTGCTGTATCTGTTGCTGTGGTATCTGCTGCTGCTGTTGTTGCTGCTGTTGCTGCTGCTGTGCCTGCATGACCTGTGCTGCCTGCAGCTGCTGCATTTGAGCAATCCGCTGCAGCTGCTGCTGCTGCTGTTGCTGCTGCATCTGAAAAGCAGGAAAAGCCAGGATGTTAAAGCTTCCAGCAATGCAACAGCAGACTTTTATAGCATAAACCAAAAGTAAACAGAATGCTAATACATCAGACTGATGTTTTAAGCCCAGAGGAAAGCCTAACCTTTTATCCACTCATCCCTTGTATATTTCAACCCTAAATACAAACCCTTGTATTTCCACATTACAAGCTTTCCTGTAACTTTTAAAAGCAAAGGTGAAGTCCATCAGCTTCTCCTGTACAAATGGGCTCAGATACAGTTGTTCAAATGTAATCACCCCTTACCAAAGACTGCACAAGAATATGACAGCTGAAGTTCCCTCCCCTGCTTTTGTACCCAAGGATGATATATACATATGTGTATATATATACACATTTTTTAAGTGGCAACACATTAGTCATACAATGACAAAACAGACACTACTACTAGAGTAATTCAAGGGCTATTCTTTCCCAATTTCTGTCAGAATGAAAGACTATCCTGACATTTATAAAAAGAAAGAGACAAAAAATTTAATTCCCTATTGCTATGACAAAAGAAAGCAACAAAACATCTGTAAAGCCTTTCCTCTAGCATGTAACATACTGCTGTCAATTAACCTGCCAATCTAACCTGAGGCCCTACCCTAAAGTGGAAATGTGTTAGTAACAGGCAGAGCTGATAGTTCCACACAAGCCAAGCCTCACCTGACAAGTAACTGATTGTCTTAGGTTACAATGCAAGATGTAACCAAATGTTTGTATTCTATTACCATCTGTTAAAACCAGATAGGGCAGTGCTCTTTATCCCTTCCATGACCCCTCTTCTCTCCAGGGAGATCTCTTCTGTTCATGGCCAGTGAGTGTCACTGCTTGACTGATAAAATTACATCATCCCATTGGGAAATGCTCCTCCCAGGGGAGCCTTACATTCCTACCTGGATACAATCTGACATTGGGAACACCACAGCAGCCTTTGCCCACTGCATTCCTAGAGGAAGACCAGGTCTATTTACACCACCCCTGGAGCTTCAGAGGAAAACTCCACCCTTCTGCAGGATCCCTGCTCCAGCAGAACCACAGCTGGCACTGCAGGAGGGCTGAGCCCCCATGGAATGGGACTGTGCCACCACCCTGACCCATAGGGTGTCAGGCTCTATTCTGACTCTGTCAGTGCTTTTGTAATACTGAATTTTATTTTAATTTTCCTATTAAACTGTAGTTCTGACTTGGGATCCCCCACTGCTTTGCTCTCAAACCAGCACACCAATCACCACATTTGCCATCAGAGCTGTTTGCCATCACCTGCTGTTGGTTTTGCTGCTGCTGCATCTGCAGTTTCAGCATGTGCTGCTGCTGCTGCTGGACAGCCTGCAACTGCTGCTGCTGCTGCTGCTGCTGCTGCGCCACCGCAGCGGCTGCTGCCTGCTGCTGCTGCACCTGGAACTGCTGCTGCATGGCTGACTGCTGGGCCTGGAACTGCTGCTGCTGCTGCAGGGCCACCTGCTGCTGCTGGAATTGCTGCTGCTGCTGCTGTTGCTGCTGAGCTATCTGCTGAAGCTGAAGCTGGGCTGAAGAGAAGACAAACTGTACTTAAAACACAATACCCAAATAATGTGAGATTAATTAATGTCCTTCCTTAGCAGTATGTAGTTTTGCTTCCTCAAATGGATGGGCACATTAACTGCAGAATTAATTACACTTTGTACTACCAACTTGTAATTCACTCTCCCTCCATTGAGAGTATATAAAGAGAGTGAAAATGCAAAGGAAGAAATGTGCACTGAGGTCACCAGCAGGAAGCACCTTACCATGGAAAGCATGGGTGAGCTGTACAAAAACAATGTTCTGAAGTTGACATGATGAAAGAACTCGCTCATGTAACAGCTACACTTTGTTGGCTATACTAAGGAAGACATTTATCCAATTAGGTAGCAGTACTTGAAATCAACTATTTCCCAGTTCACTTGGCTGATTTAGCCAGAAGTATGACATCTCTTCAGCACCCTTTCCCTGGGGAAAGGCCTTATCACTGAAAAGCTGATCCAGCAACTTCAGTGGCTGAAGCACACTGAGCACTTACTCTGCTGAGTAGCTGTAGAGACACCAGGCATCCCATGAGGGGCCATTCCTGAGGTTCCAGGAGGCTGCTGCTGCCCTGGGAGACTCATCTGCTGTGCCATTGGACCAAGGCCTGTCATGCCACTCATTGGTGCCCCCTGAGCTCGGGAAGCCATGCCCATGCCAGGTGCCCCTGCTGCAGGACCCCCAGTCAGATTCTGCAGGGCATTCATTGGATCTGCAAAGGAAACAGACACTGATATGCAGCCAGCCATGCCACTGCTTCTCCAGAATGCCCTGCTCTCCATCATCCACTCACTGATCTGGCCACTTCAGACCAATACCCCGACAAACTCAGAGTCACTGCCCTGCCTGTGAGGCTTCTGGCACATCTCTGCCTCTCTGTAAAGAGTGAGAGATGATTTAAAGTGCTCCAGTGTCGTGAAGTTCCACACAGCTTTTAAATACATCAGAGAAAAAGAATTTATTAGCCATCTCCAACTTGATACACAAGTCAAAACAAGCTGCCAACAAAACTCCATGAGGATATAAAGCTTTTAACTTCAAAAACAAGGAGAGTCTCACTGTGGATCTTCCTCCTCAAGCCAGAGAAGCAATGCTCAGACCAGAGGATGTACTTTGCTATACAGTTCCCCCTCTAACATTACTGTTATTATGCATTGAATAAATTCAATGCCTTTCAAGACAGTTTTCATAATCTGAATCCTGGGCACACAGAAAAGAGAAGTTAAAGAGAGAAAGACAATTCAAGAGGCCAAAACACAACCCAGGGTGCAGAAGCAATATGAGCCAGCTACAGAACACACACCACCTCTTTCTTAAGAATACTTTTTAAATCATTTCCAGCAGGCCAGAATGCATGTTCATCAACCACAGACTGCATATTTGCCCTACAGAGGGATAAAACCACAGCACCATACCATGTCCCTAACATCCACTGCAGTGAGAACGAGCACAGAGGCAGAAGCCAGGATCAGACCTAAGCTCACCAAATGGCCCCACCAATATTTCTGCCTCTGGTGCAACACCTGGGGAGCCACAGCTGGCAACAGGCAGGAACCTGGGCTGCTCAGCAGGAGATAGTATTCAATCACTCTGGTGCTTTCCTGAACCTTACTGCTGTGAGCTAACAGGAGTACAAACGGGCACAAACAAGCCTGCTGTGTTACATCCAAAGCACTGCCAAGCCTCTCACCCTCATCACTGAACAACTCCAAGAATGTCATGCTCCCCTTCCTTTACTCAGCACCATTTAATACCCCAGCTAGGGAATACACAGGTGCTTTATTCTCAGTAACCACAGCCCTGATGTCTCAGCTGTTCTATTTAGAAATGGAGAGTACAGGGAAGGAATAAAACAACAACAACAAAGGAACTCTTACCACTGACTGAGGCTTGAGATTTCTTATTGTCTGCAAAGAAAAAAATGATTAATCATCCTTGTTAATATTGTCACATTGACCTTCTGGATATAATAATTTACAATCTCTACATAATTTAAAAAATAAATTTTAAAAACCCACTATCTACTGTAGCTCTAATAAAATACATTAACCTAAGCCAATTTGGTAATCAGAATGCTATATAAAAAATGGAAGGAAAGCAAAGATACAGAAAAAATTAGGAAGGAGGAAAAGTAGCAAGTTTAAATAATTTCTCAAATACTTTTCAATTACAGATGATCTGTAAAAGAAACAGTATTTATAGATTAGGCATGCATACTACAGGAAGATTTTTAAAGCAACTTTTTAAGAATCACATGCAGAATCACGCACAGAAGTCCTAAAATTTACTTTTTTTTTTCTTTCGTTTTATGATGATTCAATGAGAAACCACAATTGAGAAGAAAATAAAACCAAAACTAAAAAATTACTTACGAATATCTCGGAAATGGATAATGAGCCTGGCCACAAGAGAAAGATACTCCTCCTAGAGGTGAAAAATGAGTATTTTAGCATAAGAAATGAGAACAGAATAACCATTACTTTCTGGTTCTTCAGTATTCTTCCTCAACATAGTGGATTTTACTCTACAATGTGTGTGGGCTTTTCAGAGCAGTTCACTTCCAAGAACAGTCTGTTTATGAACTAGGAATATTTTCACTAATACGTCATTGTGGTTGATGGTACAAGGACACCAAGAAACCACAAAATTCACAGGAAAGAACCTCCCTGACAGCCACACTAACACGACCACAATATGCAAACAAACATACATTTTCCACTTCTTATCCACTATAATTCCTTTTTTGTAAGGACAGAACCTGCTTACTTTGCACACTGCATTATTTAAGTCCTTGAATTATGTCACATTTGTACTACAGTAACTCTTTTTAAAGCTAAATTCATATTATAAATACAAGTAAATTAACAACTTGGAAACCAACATGACAGAAGTGTCAGAAGTGAAAAGACAAATATTCTTTGAAATATTTTCTTAGTGTGCTTCATAATTTGTAGGAAGTTGCAGAGGCTGAGACAAACCTTCCTGCCCATGAAACAGCTCATCAGGAGGATGCCAACAGTGGCTGCAGATTTGTGGCATGAGCATTGTAACATTTTCACCAAGACAGGTTCCATTTCAAACATGGCTCATTTGGAGACAGCAACACTATCCAATTTCTCATCACACAGCTCCAGGGAAGAAGTTTATGATTTGGTGGGAGTGCAGGATTGTACATTACAGCCAGACTTCCACAGAGACCACGGCTCTTCCCTTGGGGTTACTCTTGACAGAGCCTTTCCCTTGACATATCCTAAGTTTTTCTGACCACCAAACTGGAATGGTGCTACAACTGTAGATAAAGGAAATTCCATGCAATTCACTACAGACAGGCATTCAGGTAAGAAAAGTGTGGTTCCACACATGCATGAAACACTGCAGCATCAGCAAAGCTGTCTTGCACTAAGGCCAGTCTGATGCATCTGTTGGATGCAGAACTCCTCACTTCCCCTCAAGGTAAAAGAAGCAGCACATATAAATCAAAATATTACATAACTCTGTATTCTCAAGTGCACTGGCTTTGCTATTTCTGCAATTTGTTACAGACTTCTTTTGATCCAATAACTTCTGGAAGCAAATAGAGATTTACCCTTGTTTTGGCTTTCATAAACACATGGCTCTCCATATCTTTGCTAGATTTGTTATGGGCAACACCAGCTTTCCTCATGGCTTCATCACTGAAAAAAAAAAAAAAAAAAAAGAAAAAAACAAGGCTGGATTTTAATTGAGGGTATTACAAATATTTCCTGTAGTTAGAAAGGTCTGTGAAACAGCTTTTTACCCCTTTCTCATTTATAGATTAAAAACAAACAAAAAACCCAAATATCCGCCACAAGAAAAAAAACCCAAACCAAACCACCACCACATATTATTTAAAACTGCCACCCTATAAAGTTTCTTCAAATAAATAATGGAGAAAAAAGCCAACTAGTTTCTAAAAGGCAACACAAATATTCTTTGCAGAAATTCAAGACCAACTACTAAACAAGTCATTATTTTACTGCCTGATGTATTATTTTGACAAAATACCAGGACTTGCTTATTTGAGAAAAACTAAATGACAGGATTAATGTAATCCATGTTTGGCAAACAATGAGATTGAGCTTCCTAGCATCAGGATTTTCCAAAAGAATTCTCTAAACATAAGGTGGAGGAATAAAACAAAACAGGTGTCTAAAGGCACAGAGGCTTAACCAGTGAGGGAGGACAATGAGTGGGAGCATGGGTTAGGGACAGAGGAGGGCAGAGGTGCAGCATGGGCAGGCTGGGAGGGGACATGACTGGAAAAGAAGGGCCATTCTCAGGACATCAAAGAGCAGCAACCAGTTCAACTATGGAAAAAGCAAAGAAAGACATCCTAAAACAAGGAGTTCAGCCAGGTGAAGCCCTGTTCCAATCCTCTAGGCACTGTCATTCTCAGAAACTTCCCTGCAAAACCTGTTCTTTTCTAAAGCAGCCTGACAGTTACAGTCTATATTCCACAAACAAGTGATCAGGAAATACTTTCACTTCATGATTAACATATCAGAAAGTCATTTCTTGGTGACTGCCTTGCATGAGCAGCTACCCTACACTAAATGCACGTCAGGGCAGTGACCCCTGGAAGTTTCAGCCACTCTGAAGAGACACTACTGTTTTATTTCCCCTGAATTTCTACGACCTCCCATGCAGCAGGAACGATGCTTGCACAAGAAGTAAATGAATTAGACTTTCTGAAGTAACTCATGACAGTCTCAGAGGAGAAAAGCAGATGCTACAGCCTTAAAATGCAGGAGCTTAGGCTGCCACAACTCACACCCTTACCTGCAAACCAGCAGCTCACAGCTGCACTGCTGCAGCCTTTAACACAGAACACAGTGGAACACTGCACCTGCTGCAAGGCTCTCGTGGGAACCTGTTTGTGGGGCCTGGCAGCCACCAAAAAAGTGCTGCTAATACATTAAGCTTTCTTAAACTGCAGCAGAATCTGAACATAATGCAGAGTAACTATTCCTCCGTGGGCAAACAAGCCTTGAAGGGAACTGCTCACAAAGGAGCTCTGCTGTGGAGGAAGAAGGTATATCAAATTCTCTATTAACAAGCCCTTTTCTCACTTTCCTTTTTGGAAAAGCTGCCTCTAAATCCACACCACTCTGAATCCTCCTTAACTTTCAGTCTCAGAACAATGACAATGCCTTTCATGTTGAGAGCACTGAAAACAGAGCAGACAAAAAGAGAAGACAAAGATTGCACCGAGGCAAGCAAAGAAAGTAACATGTAAGCAGCACTTAGGGGATGTGACAGAGTCAGTGATCAATATGGTATGAGAAACAGGAAAAAAATCCACAGCAAAGAAATTATCTGCTTTTATGTGGATCATTTCCTCTTGACATTATAGAAGATGGAAGATGTATTATTGTGACTACATCTGCATTACTGAAAATGCCACCCGAGCTCTCCATGTCCTATCTGTTAGCATTCCAATAAAGGTTTAGACTGGGAAGAAACAAAAACACACAACTTGTACCTTGTTCACATATTTAACTGCAATCAACATAAAAACAGTTACATTAAAAGACTAGGGAAGTCAGCTAAAAAAGAGCCATAGCTTCAGCACAGAGCACATTCCTTGCAGAACCCCCAACTCTACAAAACTTTGGGAACTAGATGGTACCAACCAATTCAACCTCCATCTGCTTTGTAAGCACTAGGTAAACGTAGCACCAGTAAATGTGCAGATGTGCAGTAAAAATCTGCCTGTCTGATTTCATGCAGAACACTCAGAGCTGTGGTTTGACAAGATGCAGCCTTCAGCACCAACACCAGCTTCAGGAATTCCCCCTCCACTCTCAAGAAGCTTCTTTCCAGCCCAAATATGTGCAACCTCTCAATCAGGCTAGCTGGTCTAGCAGAAAAATCTTGCAGAACATGTTCTCCTTCAAAACTGCCCCAGCTCCCTCCCCAGCCAGGGCACACCATGCCTGTGTGAATCAGTTGTTGCAGTGACACAGGACAAGGAGATTCAGGGCCAGCACCTCCCAAAGTCAGGGGCCATCCCAGCAGCTGAGCTACATCTCAGCACAATTCCCTGCTCACACAGCCTCCAAGCAGCTCAGGGCAGGAACCAGACACAGCCACAGACTGAGTTTACAGCCCAGATCAGACCTGTCCTGCAGGCAATACCAACATCTAAAAGCAGTTTAAGGAAAGGCCTTTAGAAGGGAGAATCCCAAGGCACCAGGGTGTACTAGAGTTATGTAAGGGCCAGAATAAAGTGGTGCCCTGCAAGCAAAAGTATTTATCCACACTCCTCCATCACTGCTGACTCCTGGAACACCCTGGGAGAAGCCAAAGCTGCTCCTCAGCTCAGTCACTGGAGCTCAGGTTTCCTCAATCTTGCTCCAGTATGGAAGTTCTGCTTAGCCCTGCAGGCCCACAGCACCTAGCACTGGACTCAGGAATGAAAAGCACGATTCTCCCAAATGTCCACAACCAAATCATGCACATGGAGCACTGGGACATTCCTCAGGACACCCCCTGCCCACACTGAAATGGCCACTCACACATCACTCCTGAAAAACAAAGCCAAAGCCCAGAAAACTTCAATTCAGTGCTGCAATGAAAACCCAAGTATGGCACTGTAACAAACTGAGACACCTATATCCAGCAGCTCTAAAGAGCAAAAAAACTCAGAAACTACTCAGATAACTCAAAATGAGTTATGTGACTGATTTCATGCTTTTAATGTTCAAGACCAAGTGTTAACATTGATCTTGACAAGTATCACCTCCTGACTGCAGGATGAACTGGAAGATGCACACACATTTAAGACTGTATTTCTCTAACTGCTCAGAACAACCTTCCCACAGATTATAAAAGCTTTCAGGTGATTCACCAGATATTTCATTACCTCCCTCTTTCACCTGCTACATCAGCCTCCAATGACAAAGCTGGGAGCTTCTGGAAAGAAATAGGAACTTGTTGCATGGAGAGCTCCAGTTTTTTTAGCAAGTATATTGCTTTTATTTCTCATTCAACAAACTCTGCTTCTGGCTAGCTTCATCTTATCCCAAGTGCCACACAGAGCCAGGCCAGGCCATCTTTGGACATCTAACACACAATAATTGCTTAAAAAAGTCTGCTGCAGTCACTGTAACAACTCATCCCAGTCACAGTTTTGCTTGCTTTTTAAACAAGGCCATGAATACAACTATCTGCTCCATCCTGTAAAACTGGAAGTGAAAAAAAAGGCTGCCACTACATCTGCAATAAAAAGCACACAAATTGTACAGAGACATCTGTGCACTTGTATAAAAGAAAATAAACAAAGGGCATATATTAGAAGTTTAGGGTTACTGTCATCTCTTCATTTGGCATTAACCTTAGAGATTTTTTGGTCAGTAGCAGTAATTTTTTAATCCCTTGTTGTACACTTCCACTGAAACATTTCTGAGCATTGTTTGCAGCTTAGAGAAAACACATTACAGCTTGCAGGGCAAACACAAACCCCACGTTTGACTGTGTTAGGTTTGCCTGTGCTTTACTCACGTTTATTTCCTCAAAGCAGCACAGCACTCAAGGGCACTTCTGTTTGCTTGTTTTGACAAAGCAGCAGAAGAACAGGGGAGGAAGTCAGGGATTAATCTAACAAGATTAATGACTTCACAGAAAGTTTAGAAAGTGAAACATCCGTTGTGAGCACCAAGGAAGTCTGGCTCTGACAGGCAAACCCCATCCTGCTGCTTCGATGAATACTGCAACAGTTTCACTCTGGAACAGCAGCCTGACTGTAGGAAACCCACAAACACTCACACTACTCATATGTCACAAAAAACCAGCCCAGTTTTAGGTATTGATTGTTAAAATCAACAAGGGAATATCAAGCTTTCCAAAAGACACGAATTAGCACTCCAACATTACTTTAGAAGGAATGAACCGTGCTTTCCCTTCTGTGCTCACCACCTTGCATGGAGTAAAAGAACCTTTAAAATTAGAAAAAGCCTAACTCAAAGTAACTCGAGGAAAGCAATTGTTCCACACAGGAAAACTGAAAAGGCAACAAGCTGAACTTCACATTAAACCACCAGCATTTTTATTTCATGTTTGTCCCCAAAAGTCAGACACAAGCCCGTAACAGTGATTTTCACAGGGCCGAATATGCCAAATTTCACAACATCGCGGACACTGGCAAAATCACAGCCCCACACCAGACGGTGTCAAGCAGGGTAGGAAACCAATATTGCTGGAGAAAGGAAAGCGAAAGAGAAGGAAGATCGGAAAAATCAAGTAAAGAGCAGTCCCGGTTACCCCCGCACGGGGTCTGGGCAAACCCCGGCAACGAGGCCGCCTCAGGAGAGGGCCCCCCTTGGGAGGGGAAACACCGGCACGAACCCAGCCAGCCAGGGCAGGCCCGGAAAGCCCTGCAGAGGAGGGACACGGGCGGGACACCACGGGACACGGGCGGGACACCACGGGACACGGGCGGGACACCACGGGACACGGCCCCGCCGGCGGCCCCGGGGGCGGCAGCAGCCGAGGCCCGCGCGCGGCCTACCTAGCACCGAGCCCGCGGCTCTCACTCACATCTGGCTGACGAGCTTCTGGCGGAAGTTGGTGCTGCGCCAGTCAGTCTCGGGCCCGGTCACGTCCATGGNGGCCGGGGCCGCTGCCGGGGCAGCGTCTGCCTGCGGCGCGACCCGCCCGGGCCGGGCAGCCCCGGCGCTGGGGGCGGCGGGCAGGTGGAGGCCGGCCCCGCGATCCCGGGCAGGGCTGCCCGCAGCCGAGGAACCTGCAAGGGCAATGGCAGCCCGGCAACAGAAAGTAAAACCCTGCCCGTGCTTGGCCTGCCTTTGGCCTCTGCTCGGGTTGGTCTGGAGCCGGGCTGCCTCAGGGAGCGGTGTGCCGTGCCAGGTCACCTTCCCCTGCAGAGAACACTGCTCGTTCTCTGTCACTGCTGGGACATGTCCGAGTCGTGGGTCAGAACCCCACAGGCGCCTGCCAGGACAAAATTAATGTGGTGAATAATATGAAAAAAATCATGTTCATGAGAAACTGGAGCTGGAAGGTGCTGGAAGAGGCCCTTGCTCTCTCTTCCAGGTCATTTACGTGTTGTGTTTGGCATAGGAATAATTACCTTCCAATTTTTTTCCTCCTTGTTTTTTAGAATACTTAAAAAGTCACGATGTGATTTAAGTAATTCAGTAAATCACGTTGAAGTCTTGGCAGCTACTTGAGTTTCTCAAAATTCTTTGAGCAGATTGGCTAATTTATAAATTCCACAAAGAAAACATTGCAGTTCTATGAATGTGGGTAAGTTGCAAATCTGCTACAGATGAAGTAAAACACTCAAATTAGAAAGCTCATATTCTTTAGGTTCTACTACTGTTCACGGAGGAAAAAATATTTTTAAATATCCATTTATTTAAATATAGATATACTTCATGGTGGTGTTGTCATATACATTTTAAATTAGGTACTTTATTCTGGATATATCTTAGAAATAACTTGGTAATGGGTTTGGGGGGGGAGGGAAAGCAAAACCCCCCAGGTGTTTGCTGAAAGGAATGAATGCCAGCATTTGTGAGACAGCTTCATTTGCAGAAGCTGTTTCCCAAGCCACACCTTTTGGTTTCCTCCCACTATTCAAGTATACTACTAATGCTAGAAACTGAAAATGGCTCAGAAAGTCAATTCAGAGTGTGTTTCTGCTTATTTCCAGTAGTGATGTAAGGGAGGACTGTGTGTACAGACCAGGCAAAAGCACATCATCATTTGGGTGCTCAAAAATAATGCTGAGATATGGTATAATACCAGATATCCTCCTTTCTTTCTTTCTTTTTGTGGGCACCTCGGTCAAAAGGAGTTGTTTGGGTTGCTTCTTGTATTTGTAGAAGGTTTCTGAAATGGAGTATTTTAGAATATTTATTTTTGCACAGTTGTGAATGCATAGAGGGATTCTGAAAGAAGAATCACTGACAAAAGCTTCTGCCTTCCTTTTCCTTGAAAAAGCATGAAACTGGCTTAAGTCTTATCTACCCATAACATGAACTCAGTTGGCTTCTATGTAGCAAGTGCCCATTACAAATTATCACACAGCTGGTGAATTATTCTGCTATTTGCACTCCACTTAGAATGAACAATAGTTTTGCTTTTCATTTTACACTGTTTGTGGCATCACATTTGTTTTCCCAACTATTTTGGCAGGCACCCAGCTGCCTCCCTTCCTGCACACTCCCTGACTTAGCTGCTGTGTGTTTGTGTGTTCTCTGCTCCACAGCCAGGTCCTGCCTGCAGATCTGCAGCCCCAGGGCTCAGCAGAACTCACATTTTGCTCCTGTAGCTTGTCTTGTCAGGCTTGCAGCTGAAACCTGCTTTAATTCCTAACCCTTGTTACTCCCTAGGGAGAGATGAAGGTGTGGGCAGCCTTAGGGCACAGATTTTCAAATTCCTCCAATGCAGCTTTTAAGGACCTAATGTGTTTGGATCCCAACCAGCACCCCACACTGGTTGTTCTGTGTCAGGGAAAAGCTCTGATGAATGTGGCCTGCAAGAGGGGACCAAGAGGAACTACATCATTTTTAACAGCAAAAGCAAAGTCATGCTGGGTGAGAGTAACCCCAGATATAACAGCAGGGGGAGACAAGCCTGGCTGCAAGGCAGCTTTGGAAGAAGGGACTCTGGGGGTCCTGAGGAGCAGCTGGTTGAATGTGATTTCTCCAGTGGGGTCCAGCTTCATACTCAGCTCTGTTAGCAAGAGTACAGCCAGTAGGTCATGTGAAATTATTAATTCCCACTCTGTTAAGCACTCATAATCCCAAAAAAATTGGAATACTGTGCCCAGTTTTGAGCTCTCTACTGAAAGGAAAAGCTGAGAATTCAGTGGAGGAGCCATACAGGGCAGGAGTACTTAAAGAAGATACAAGCACCTGCAAGGCAAGAACACTGGATTTTGTTCAGTACAGGGCAAAAAGAATAAGAGCAGAGCCAGCTGACATTTTTTAAGCTACCTGATGGGCACAGGACAAAGTAGAGCCAAGCTCCCCTTTGTGGTACAGCATGCCAGGGATGAGAGGCAAGTGTCACAAATTGTTGGGAAAAAATTCACACAGCTAAAGAAGAAAATAAATCTGGTGGTTAAACAGTCAGTTTTCTGACTACTGACAAGGATGGAGATTTTGCACTTGACTAGAGAAGGCTCTCCACATCCTGACCTGGTTTTGAAGGTTTCCCTGCTTTGAGCACAGATTGGACTAGAGACCTCCCAAGTTTCTTTCCAGTCTAAATTATTCCACACTTCTAAGAAAGCAAAGGACCCCCACCAAGCTGGAGCCACCTGTCCATATGGCAGTAAGCTAAACAGATTTGGATACCCGACACCAGCGAGCTCAAGTTTATTTTGGGCACAGCTGATGCACAAGAAAATATCACTATCTGCGTAAAACACCTCTTTGTGGTGATGTAACTGACAGCCACGAGCTCTTGAATACAAAAATGTCTGAGTTTCCATAGAAACTAACTTGGTTAATCCTTCCTGCATCCAGCCTTTTCTCTACAGTAGAGAACCAAGGCTGTCAGCAGAACTTTACAGAAAGACACCCCCAAACCTACACATGCACCTGACATTAGGGGCATCTCTCTGAGCTGGATGCTGCTCATACAAGGGGTGAATACTTGGCTAGGTGTGTATCATACCACTCAACACCAACAACAGACTTGAGCACTGTAAATGATCTCTGCCATGTTAAAGCACAGCATCCCTCCCCAGAAAAGAGAGGCTGAGTTAGCTGTAATGGCAGCACAGGAGCACCATGGTGTGACAATTGATTTGTGTTGAAAAATATCATTAGGATTGCATTCTTCTCTACCTTACCTATTTTGCCATGCCTTTAACTTTTCCCCTCTGCTTGTAGTTGAGTTACTCCATTCCTAGACCTGGTGTTCTTAAAAGCACAAGGATTTTTAGTGAGCACAAGAGCAACCAGCATACCAGTTTCTCACCATTTTGCCATTGATCAAATTACAGTGCATTCCCTAAATTCCTCCTGTCCCAGTGCCAACTTCCTCAGTCATTAGCCACATACCTTTATTATGAAAACAAGTATTCTTGTTGTTGATCAGAGAGGGGATTTTGTTTTAAAAAATTACCATGACTCTTTTCATGGGTAGTTAATGAATTATTTCAGTTGAATAATCAGAAGCCTAAGACCTCTACTTTTCTTCATGCCAGTAATCTGCAGAAGCATGTTGTAGAATTTGAATACAAGACAACCACAGAGTTATCTGCAAGTCACTGAGACATTTAGCTTTCACTGTGTCCATAGCTTATTACCAGGGACCACTGGTGATACAGTGAACTTTGTATATAATACAGGAAAAAGAAGGAAGTACTCTTTTGTGCTCCCTCCATTGCAAGGCATGGCTGCCTTCTCTTGGTTCCCAGATGGAATCCACACACAATGTAGAAGATTTCAGTCTACTGAAAAAGAGCAGTCTTGTGTTTCTAGGTACCCCTGAGGGTTTTTCCACTTATGGGGGATTTTTTTTGTCTGCTGTAATTTTTTTAACTCCTTGATTCAAAGTGATCAAACAGTCAACATCTTTCTACACTTGCCCACAGACATGCACATACAATTACAGATCCCATAATATTAATCACTACATCAACCCACATCCTCTAAAAGACAAACTGCAGGCTCAAATACATTGTGCAGCCAGCAAAAAGAATGTCTAGCCTGATTTTCTCTGCAATTTCAAAGTGGTCAGAACAAGGACTTCCCTGTTTCTGCAGACAACATCCCACAGCACATGAGACAATACTTGTTAGCTTTGCTACTGTTAAAGAAGCACAGTGAACTCAAAGAATTCCTCCTCTTTTCCACCTGCAGGGTTAGTTCTGCAGTACTCAGCCACTGAAGCCCACTGCTAACATCTGACCAGTACTGAGAAACTTTCTCAAGAAGGGAAAGAAAACATTACTCAAATTTCTAAGAGCTTGTCTCAGTCACAGATCTGTTTTCACAATAACAGAAGTAAGAGAGCAGAGAGGCCTCAGGTACATCCTGCAAGCAAGAAGCTGACAGTAGAGAAGCTCAGGATAGAGGAACAAACCTGTTCTGTCTCTCTATCCAGAACTGTCCTGCTTACATTACATTTAGGCAGCTTTGGGTTGGTTTTGGGTTTTTTTTTAAATAAAGATTAGGGAAAATAGATTTTTTTAGACAGCAACAAAGGCACAAAGCACACTGGTCAGACCACAGAGTTTGAGAAGCAGGGTGCTGTGCTAATGGCAATATCCCTCCTCAGCAATTTTGTAATCAGCATTTAGAACAATACAAAAGAAATAGACAAAATGATCAATCGGCTCAGTGAACACACTCCATTTAATCCAGAAAACTCAAATGCCAAATCCACCCCACTTCTCTTTCAAAAAAGCCCACAACACATCCCCACTAACCCTGCCACAGCAGCTGCTCTTGTACCTTCCTGCCCCCGACCCCAGCTGCTCCTGCTGCAGCTGTTGCAGAGCTGAGCACACTCAGCTGAGGGAGTCCTGCTGGCCACATCCCCACAGCCACCCCATGGACCCCTACCCTTCTTGGTCTTACACCTCTTTTCTTTCCTGAAACTACCTAGGCAGGAGTTAAGAGGCTTTTGGCTCAAGGAAGACTTAACCACATATGTCAGTCAGACTTTATAGATTAATACTACAAATGTTCACCTTTAATTGTTTAGGCTGGGAGCAGTTCATTAGGATGTTGTACAAGCATGAGTGACCACCCTGAGGGACAGTCCAGCTCACCAGTGACAGCTGGGGTACAGCCCAGCAGGAGTTGGAAACAGGAGGTCAGGACTGCCAGAATTCAGAAGGGAAAGCGTAGCAAAAAATCTGTAGGTTCAGCTGTTAACCAGCCAAAAATCAGCTGTGGAGGATGGTTCAGCTGCACTCCCAGCATCTCTTCTTGGCCACACTGGGTGGTCACAGCAGAGCTGGTTTGTTCAGCTCTTGATAATGGTTGTGGCATAATTGAAGTCTGTATCTACTCAAACTAAGTGTGAGATAAACTCCCTGCAGATCTCCAAGACAGTCCCCACTTGTCACTGAGAGCTATTCAGATACTAATGCTCATACTGGCTACTGAATCACTAAATAATTTATCCTTTTAATGTATTTCTATTTTCTCTCTTTCATAATACCATTTAATCTTCCTGGTTCCAGTTACATTTGTAAGATCAGATCTCTTCTGGGGCTTTACTTGCTGAAAGCCTCATCCCCTTTCTGTTACTTTTTCAGATTATTTGGATAGAGAATATATTCTGAACAGTAACTATCTACAGTCATATTAAATAAAATTAAATAAAAAAAGGCTTGCATTATTATATGGGTTTCCCACTCTACCCTGCATGTATCTCTGTCTGTAACCTGCTTCTCCTACAATACATTTATTTGCTAACACTTGTTACAGGGCTTCAGTGGCCTGTGTAGTTTTATCTCTCACTTACCTTGCCTTGGCCTCTCTCCCACCAATGACTGCAGTATATGATATATTAAAGGACTGTATCAAAGGTCATGCTGTTTCCCCTAATCCTGAAATGTCCTTGGATTCGGAATATAGTTAATTTGTTGCTTTTACTTCTGCTCTTTGATACAGTGATTTTATTTCCATAGGGACTTCTTTTGATATAGCTCTCTAAGAAGAGGAAAAGATGTAACCTGTTTTGAAGCTTTAAACACATTAAACCACATTAGCAGAGTTAATCTTAATCTGTTCCTCATTTGTACCATACATCAGCCTACTTTGGTTTTGCTGAATTTATTTACTTTTAGTGAAATGGGAAATTTCTGATCATCATATAACACCCACTGTTTCACTTGCCTTTCTCACGACATTATTTCCCTTGCCTCAATCCATCACTCTTAGTATTCCCCAGGAGCAAATGCAATGATACACTAATGTTTTGTCTGCTTTCATTTGATTTCAAGAAAAGCATCAACTTGTCATGAAAAATAAGCCATTACTCATCTCTTCAGCTGATGATGGATAGTTTTCCCTCCCTAATCGACCTGGGGTCTCCCCAGAAGGCTGTGTTGTCAGAGCTCCTCTTCTGAGCTGCTGTCTTGGTTTTGCTGGCAAAGAGCAGATAAACATGAATACACTCTCTCAGGGTATTTTCCATCCCACTCACCATGGAGTACCACCTTCCTTTTGTTTTGGGCAGTGTAGGGTACCTTCCTCAGGCAGAACAATAAACGTTTTCATATTTCTTGGTGTCATCTGGGTAGCTGCTTCCTCGCTGCCCTTACCCAGAATACCTGCAGTATTTTGAGATCTCCAGTGCTGCCCTCACTGTCTGTGGCTGGCACAATGAAACAATGCTTCCATTTCTTCACTCTTTGTTTGGATTTGCTGGGTTTGTTCTCTTCTGCTTCCCTGACTGCTGCTAACCCCTTGTGGCTATCCCTTGTGGCACTAAGCTATTTCCCAGGCTGCTGAAGAGAGGATCTTTGAATGTGTTAGGAGCCATATCAGCTCACTTACTTCCTTTTGCTAATGGGGGGTGTTCTTTTAATGCGTGCTGACAACTGCATAGAGTCTATAAGCTCTGACTGCTACAACTTCTGACATTCTTCAAAGACAATGGACAGGGTAAATTACAGGATGGTAGAAGAGGACTCATGAGATTTTGATTGCTTAACCATAGACATGAAACACAATCACTTGCAGATAGCTTTTTACAGGTGTTTCCCAATGTGCCATAGGGGACCTTCCCAGTGTGTCAGTGGCCTTTTACCTAGAAAAAGGTACAGGATAGCCTTGGACAGTGCCCATTCTGGAGGAAATACCTCCTCTCTGCAGGGAGTCACAGGGAAGTGGAAAGTAGTTGTGCATGCTAGCTTGAAATGGCCAAAATAAAGAAACTCACTTGAAGCCTGCAGTTTCATACAGTATTTTGCACAATTAAGGTTGGAAATGTGCTTAGCTACAGAAAATGCAAAAAGCAAACACAGGGAGAGAGAGAGGAGAGAGGAGGTTCTGTGGTAAAATATTAAGAGAAAGATGGAAGATACAGTTTATATTGCAGACAAGTTACCTGAGAATATTAGGCAATTTAGAATTTGGCAAAATTTTTGTCCATTTTTTGTTGCAGATGATGTAGAAATATAAAAGAAACAAGGGGCTTTGGTAATGGATTGGGAAGTGAAATTTTTGCTAAGGAAAAAAAAATACTCATGTGACACATACTCTGATATTGGTTTGAAAACCCAGGAGTCAGAATACCTGTTATTGGAAAACCTTATTCTACCACTTTGGTGTGCTGATGTCCATCTGTGTGTTTTCAGTATAATTTGGAATAATTTGTTGAGGACAGAAGTGTCTCTCCATTGACTGAAGAGTTGCTTTATTTTCTGTGACAGGCGAGGGTCAGAGGACCATTTGTAAAGCAAAAGGCACAAACCTTTGCCGATTCTGTTGTCTCACAGATTTCATTCTGCTGCAGCTGGTGGCCGAGCATTTCAGCCTGGGATGGCGGAGGAGCAGGAGCTGACTCAGGCACACAGAGCTGCACTGGAGCCCTCGGCGCAGCAGCGCAGCAGCAGCACTTACCGCAGCGCGGAGCACTCGCAGGCGCTGCTCAGCGGGCTGGTGTCCCTGCGCGACAGCAGCATCCTCTTCGATGTGGTGCTGGTGGTGGAGGACAAACCCATCGAGGCTCATCGCATCCTCCTGGCCGCCTCCTGTGACTACTTCAGGTACGCCGCAGCAACGAGCACGTGTCTGGGTGTTAGGGACATCCAGATCTCCTGTCTGGGCAGACTCCTTCTGAATCCAAAATCAGACCCGTAAGATGGAGCTGAGGCTCTTGTAGCCACATTTCTCCTCACAGACAAGAACAAGGCAATCTTCCCAAGAATATTTCTGGGATTCACACTCTCTGAGCCTCAGAGAAAGGAAAACCAATTCTTATCTCATTTGCTGCGCCTGTGTTTGTGCAAAAGTAGGATGCAATATGGGGACTGTTTACCCAAAGTGATGGTGTTTTGTTTCCTTGGCCTGTCAGGGCCAGGTGTGTGTGTTTGTCGGGACTGTCGGCTGAGAGTCACAAGATGAGTGCAGTTGAGTGCTTGGCAGATTCAGTTTAGATGTAATGTAACATAATGTAATATAGTATAATAAAGTAATTAATTAGCCTTCTTTTGCTCTTTCTACAATACTGCCTCCCACCTGTTCCTGTGTCATCCTTGGAACAAGAGTGACAGGCTGTTTCAAAATACTAACTATGGCTTTATTCATCTCTGTTATTTCTCTGCAGAAATAAAGCTCTTGTTCCTGCACACTGACCTTACCTCCACTAAATTCTTTGTGGTACTTGGAGGTTTATAAAGAGGAGAGACTATCTGAACTGGTGTCTTCTGCTTTAATGCACTCTAAGTGGCTTTAAACATATCCTTAGCATTGTAAGACTTTGCCCGTGGTGGTGATCATTTCATAGTACACAAAAACTCACTGGGGGTGGGTCACTGTTGTGTACCTATAGGGAGACTCACTGGCCATTAACCAGGCAGTCCCTAGGCAATTTGATGAGCAGTTCCTTTGTTTTCATAGAGCAAATGCCCAAGTCAGTCCAGACAAATTTCTAACTGAAGGAAGAACTGCTCTACCTTGGAAGAAAATCCCACTGTCCCGAGTTCCTCTGTGTTTCCTCTTCCCCCACACCCAGAGTATCTGCCTTTGACCATTGTCTACCCACATATACTGGGTGTGTATTTAAGTCCTTCACCTGTGAACTGTACCTTCTAGGTCGCCCCTACTGTTTTCCTGCACAATGAAGTGTTACTTCCTTAGGACCTAAAGGCCTGTACTCTTAACTTAGAGAAGAGATAATCACATGAAAGTGTCTACCTTGGTTTTTGTATTTCTGAATATTTTTTATGTTCCCAGGACAACATAAGATGAGCAAACTGGAAATAGCTTCAATGCAAATCTGCCACAGCATGTGCCATTGTCTGTTTTGCAGAGGAATGTTTGCAGGAGGATTGAGAGAGATGGAACAAGAAGAAGTTCATATTCATGGCATCTCCTACAATGCAATGTGTAAAATCTTGAACTTCATTTACACTTCTGAGCTGGAACTCAGTGTGAACAGTGTACAGGAAACCTTAGCTGCAGCCTGTCAGCTTCAGGTGAGGTACTGGGAGATGTGACAAAAAAGAAACAAGAAACAAATGCAATGATGAAAGAAACAGAAAACGTGGATATCTGGTTAGAGGGAGGGTTAAGAGGTGAGCAGGAGCATGGGCATGATAAGAAGGATTTCTGGGATGCTGTATCCACTGGAAGTAACTGTGGAAGGGTAGGAACAATGAATGGGTACTTGCACATCTCATTTGTGTCAATGGTTTCATTAGTTAAAACATTACCCATTTCATCTAGAGTATTTTATATAGCATTCACTTTCACTGATGTGTTTGTGAAAGCTTCCCTGAAACAGAATATCCCTGGCCTATGGTAAGGAATGGGGTTTGCTGCTCAGAAATTGTGCTTCTCAAGATGAGTCCACAGGCACATGACCTCTCCTGATCCCATCACTACAGGAAATCCTGCCACTATGGTTTGCACTAAGTGCAGAGTTCATGTGCTTTTAAGACAAGTTTTTTTTCTTTAATTTCCCCTGCAGCTAACTGCTGCACAAGGCTTTGGTACTAAATCTTCAACTTTGTGAGTGCTTGCTTTGGTTGGTTTTTACACACTTTGTTAGCAGAGGGGCTCCTGGACAGCAGTTAGTTCTTTGTTCCTCCTACCAGATACAACTTCAAATTGTGTTCAGAAGACAATACTAAATATTCATTTTCCTTTCCAATGGCTTCCTATGCTCTTGAGTGATATATTTGTTACAGATGCAATCTTTGATGTAGCATGTCTATAGTGCTCTGGGAAAACAAGCACAGAGTGACTGTAATCACCATGTCCTGTGTCTGTTTTTCTGGCTGCTCCCAGGCAGGCTGCAGAGCAGGCAGTGCCCAGGGTCCCACATGTCTTGGAAGGCACTTTGCTGCTGCACCTGAAGCCAAACTTAGTCTTGCAGTACAGCATGGCTAGAAGAGCTGTGTTACATTCATCTACATACCCATGCTGAGTTCTGTTTCTCTGGGGAAAGGTGAATAGGGCACAAGTGACCATGGTGGTCAGACTGTGGGGAGAGCAGCCATTTCATGGACAATTTCCTTACAGTCATCCCAGGCTTCAGTCCCCTGTCTCTCAAGTGTGAGGCAGGTGGTGTCTGAAATGAAAAACCTCTCTCTTTTGCAGATTCCAGAAGTCATTAAGTTCTGTTGTGATTTCCTCATGTCCTGGGTAGATGAAGAGAACATCCTTGATGTGTACAGACTAGCTGACCACTATGACTTAAAGCATTTGAGTGAGCAGCTGGACTCCTACATTCTGAAGAACTTTACAGCTTTCTCAAGGACACAAGTGTACCGACAGCTGCCCCTGCAGAAGGTCTACTCCCTTCTCAGCAGCAACCGTTTGGAGGTTAACTATGAGTTTGAAGTTTATGATGGAGCACTTTTTTATCATTATTCTCCAGAGGAACTGGAGACAGATCAGGTCTCCCTGATGGAGCCCCTTAAGCTACTTGAGACAGTTCGTTTTCCTCTGATGGAACCCCAGATCCTGCAAAGGCTTCATGACAAATTAAGTCCATGTCCTTTAAAAGATAAAGTTGCAGATGCATTAATGTACCACAAGAATGAATATCTTCAGCCAATGCTTCAGAGCTCCCAGACACAGCTGAGATCAGAGTTCCAGTGTGTAGTGGGATTTGGAGGGATGCATTCTACTCCATCCATTGTCCTCAGTGATCAAGCCAAGTATCTGAACCCCTTGCTGGGGGAGTGGAGGCACTTTACAGCTGCACTAGCCCCCAGAATGTCTAACCAAGGGATTGCTGTTCTCAATAATTTTGTATATTTAATTGGTGGAGACAACAATGTAAGTGGTTTTCGAGCAGAGTCAAGGTGTTGGAGGTAAGATAAGGATAATCCTGCTATTAATTTTATTGCCACCCTGTTGCCCATTTCTGAGTCAGTAAGCCAGCAGACAGTCAGTACACTTGCCAGACAAAAGATTAGGAACTGAGCAGGAGCCTCACTGAAAGAAAACACAAGAAATGAGCTTCAGAGTAACAGGAAGCTCCCAGCAGTGCTTATGAGACAAAGCTAAGCCTGACAGTGTAGAAACAGCTACTCATTCAAGAGCATTACTTGTGCTTCTTTCTGCCTTGTTGGAGGAGGGAAGTATTAAAGGTGTGGGAAGCAGTAATGAGCCTGAATTCTAGGCTGTCTAGATGTTCTCTAACTAGCATTTTCTGGAGGTCTTCTATGTGTAGTTTTTGTCCCAGTACAAAAGGATTTAAAATAAAATGCTATTACCAACAGATTTTAAAAAATCTGTGTGCACAAGAGCAGCATTCCAGAGTCCTTTTGTATTACTGTGTGACAGGGAAGAGCAGGAGGAAGGATCAGGTTTAGACCTTCATGCCCATTATGTTGCAAAAACAGATATAAACCCTTCTGTCTTTATATTGTGCTCAGTTTTACAAGTCTTAGCTGAGTTCCTCTTATTTTATGACATGCATAGTTTCAGTTCTCAACAAGTTTTCTCTGTAAGTAAAATTTCCAGATGAGAGAGGTAGTTTGACATGAAAGTGAATAATGAGATTCACTTTGAGCAGCAGATATTTGGGGAAAAGAATCAAAGAACCCGCCACATATTTATGCCCTTCTTGTATTCTTGAAGATCCAGATTCAGTCTTTGTGCTATGTTTAGACTGTGTTACCTTGTAGAATGGCTTTGTGCAAACAGTGATTGTGATATTGGAGTGTACAATATAATGGAAAACCTAGGCTTTGATAGCATGATTATGTCAGCTAAAGTACATCCTCTATAAATAGAAGAAAACAATTTTGCTAATAATAAAATGCTGACAAGGCCAAATTTCACATCACTTAGAGATGAGCTCAATTTCACTGAAGACAGTGCAGTAACCCACATCCACGGAGCTGTCTGGTATTCCTGCAGTGATTCTGCAGCTGCAGGAATAACTTTCTTTGATCCCATTCTTTTACAAGGTATGACCCACGACACAACAAATGGTTCCAGATCCAGTCCCTGCAGCAAGAGCACGCTGACCTCAGTGTTTGTGTCGTGGACAACTATATTTATGCCGTCGCAGGCCGAGATTACCATGAAGACCTGAGGGAAGTGGAGAGGTATGACCCTAAAACCGACACTTGGGAATATGTGGCACCTCTGAAGAAGGAGGTAAGGAGTGCATTAGCCACACACACTACCACAGTTCCCCAATTCCTGATTTAATCTTGCTAGATGTTTTTCTCAGGTGTAACTTTTAATTTGCTGATATTCAGATGGAAAGTAGTAAACTCTGTATATGGAGTAAATGGATGACAAGAAGATGAAATAATAGCATATGTAATTTACATTTTCCAGTTAAATGCTTTTTTTTTACTGTTTCTTGTTGATTTTGCCTGCACCTTTATTGTGTTAATCCTTAAAACTATTAATAAAACAAATAATAAATATGTGTCACTGCTGAAAATATAAAAAGCCTAAATTGAGTGCTACTAAGTAAATACCTTGCATTCCTGATAACACTGCTTGTAAAAGAAAAATCACCAATAAAAAGGCTTCCAAGTAGATTAGGGGATAAAGTTATAGTATGAAGGAACAATAAAGACAGAGAATGCTGCAGTTCTGGAAATTTTAGAAATTCTAGTGTGTTTCATTCAGAAATTCACAATTACAATATCTTAGAAAGAACTGTCCATAAGAAAATCCTTTCTGCTTTTGATCTCTGCGTAACTCATGAACAATGTCACTCCCTTCATGTCTATTCCCTGCTTCAAAACTGGGAGAAATACACAACTGCAGACCTCAAGCTCTTGCTTTGCCATTGGTGGCGGTGCAGGTGTACGCCCACGCGGGAGCAGCGCTGGATGGGAAGATGTACATCACCTGTGGGAGGAGAGGAGAGGACTATCTGAAGGAGCTGCAGTGCTATGACCCGAGGACTGACCGCTGGGACGTGCTGGCAGACGGCCCAGTGAGGCGGGCGTGGCACGGGATGGCTGCGCTGCTGGGACAGCTCTACGTCATCGGGGGCAGCAACAACGACTCTGGCTACAGGAGGGACGTTCACCAGGTGAGACCGTGTCACACCTGTGTCTTCTCTTGGCTTCTTGTGGATGCTGGCACTGAGATGTAATGTCTTTCTCCTACTAAGTATGCAAATAAAACTGTCTGCTCAGCTGGACGAGCTCTCCCCCACTCACCTGCAGAACTGGCAATGATTTATTTGCTGTTGTCTGTCTTGAACACTTTGTCTCACCCACAAAGGATTCAAGCTCTAGCACTTGGAATTATTATCATTTTAAAACATCTCTGATGGATAACTTCATTGGCATGCATATGCCCAGTAAGTAGCACATCAGTTAAATTTGCTTTATGCTGTCTTTACTTTCATTTTTTCTAAGTGGAGAACTTTTGAATTACCAATGTGCAGAGCTGTTAAGGATATGTTGGATGGCAGTTGTATAATGCAATTAAAATGTACAGTATGGTAAGGGACATCTGGAGAGAATTCTCTTCAACCTTATTCCAGCTTCTAGAACTGCTAGATACTTGAAAAGAAGACACAAAAAATAACTTTTTACAGAGCCAGTGTTGATGGCAGAATTAAACCTAGCTGAAGAGTGTCTGAATGACAGGAAGGTGCCTACAAATGAAAGCAGTTAGCCAAGTAGGTACCCAATGAAATCTGAAACTCTCCAACATATGGCATAGAGGCAGCTCAGCAGATTTGTCATATTTCTATGTTCCAGCATTTCTTCTCTAATGCAAACAGGTGAATTATGTCTGGGCTTATATTAGCACGTGTCCCCATCTCTTTCACTTTTGTATACATTTTTGGAATGACATACAGCTGTTACTCCAGCAGCAGGGTCAGAACAGCAGGGTCAGAACTTGTGAGCCAGTGGATATGTGGCAACAATTCTCTGCTGAGCACTGTACCTGTATTAGATAGTCACATGCTGTCTCCATTACTAACACACTGTCAAAAGACTGATGATATTCCTTCCTAAATAGTTTACCTTACAGCCAGGCTCTGTCACTAGGATACAAGTTCAGTTTTGCCTTCTCTCTTTTCTTTTTTGTTTTACAGGTTGCCTGCTATAAGCCAAGCACTGATCAGTGGACAAATGTATGTCCACTCCCTGCAGGACACGGAGAGCCAGGCATTGCAGTCTTAGACAACAGGATTTATGTCTTGGGAGGCAGATCCCACAACAGGGGAATCCGCATGGACTATGTGCACATCTATGATGCAGAGAGAGACTGTTGGGAGGAAGGACCCCAGCTGGAGGATGATATTTCTGGGATGGCTGCCTGTGTCCTCACCTTGCCCAGGGCTGTTTTAATGGAAACAGAGAAGTGGCTCTCAGAGTGGCACGCAGACCGAATGAAGCATCATCTTGACTTTCCACCAGAAGTTATGAGTGTATCAGACTGGGAGGAATTTGACAATTCAAGTGAAGATTAGAAAACTTTAACTTTTTTTCTTTTTTTTTTTTTTTTTGCCAGTGGATGAGGAAGCAGGCTTGGGGAAAGTACTTGAGAGATTTTATATGTCTTTCTTATATCATAAAAGTATTTAAAGGTTTTAAAAATAAGTGTTCCGCACAAAATGCCATTCACAGTCAATATCTACCCATCTGCAAGTGTCCTGCACAAAATGCACTTACAGTCAGTACCTGCCCACCTGCCAGAAAGCAGTGTTTTTACAGTAACCACACAACTGCCTTCCCCCCCAGTTGTATAGAGGTTCTTGTACTTTGAAGAAGGCTTTTCTCAGCCTTCAGCATGGACAGAAAAAAAAGCACAGAAGGCTCAGCTTGACTAGCTTCTTTCCTTCCAGCTTTTAGCTCAAAATAGCTTCTTGAGATTTTTTTTTTCCTTTTGTTTTGGGTAATAAAACTTCCTAGCCAGCTTAATACAGGAAGGTAACACCTAGTGCTGCCCTCCTGTGCCAGGTGTCAGACAGCTTGATTAGTTTTTCAGCAAGAGTGAACATACAGAAACAGGAAGAGTAGCAGGAAAGTCTGAACCTTCATTTCATCTGGGCATGCAGCCATCCTTGTAACTGGCTGAGAGTCTGTGAACTGACACCCACTCCTGAATTTCTATACTGCAAGTTCTGTCAACACAGTGGAATGAAGATTTCTAGAAAAATCTCTCTGTACAGAATATGGCAATCTCATCATTCCACTGTCAGACACATTTCATCGTTCTCAACCATAAATTAATAAATTCTTGTCAGAACTTTTTAAACTGCTGTCTCCTTTTTATTAACAGTGATGTGGTGGCTGAAAGTTTCATTATATCCTACAGCAGGATTGGCAAAGTTACTTCAGCCTGGGAGATGGGTGATTTTTTCATTATTTTATTATATGCTTTACAAGAGAATAAAGAGAACAGAGATTGGTTTGCCACAGCAGAAGAAGAAAATAATGAGATAACAAGAAGTATGGAAGATTACACTGGTCCAAGATTCTGCAGTAGCTGAACTAATGCCAGGAACTACAGCTGAGAAAGATAAGGCACAGTAAATCCTTCCTTCATGGGACCTTACAATATTTGGTTCCTGACTCCCATCTTGCTTAACATTGGGTTAGAAGCTGATTTAAAGTCAGAACCAGTGTGATACTGAACACTATGAGATCCTTCCTCTTGGAGGGGTGGAGTAATCAGTGAAAATCCTGAAAAACTCCCAAAAGCTTTTAAATCTTATAGCAATAATGGGCTTGCAAAAAGGCAAAACCAGTGACAATCAGAATGACATGGGACTAGGCAAGTGTCATCACTTGTGACAAACACTGCACATGGATGTGCTACTTCAGAGAAATGCAGTAAGTTCCTGGATATTGCCCCTATTTGGGGGTATTGTTTATGGAAGCAAAGATGATTTCAAAACAGACCTAAATTACTCTGCTTAAGTAGACTGGGCTTCTGGAAGAAGAGTCAAGAGTATTTGCACATTTGTTTAAATAAAGTTCAATGGCTTTCTCTTGGTAAGAGGGGTATTTGTTGGACTCCATTCTTCAGCACTGTCATTTTTCACCTCCATCTCTGAACCTTTGCCAATTGGCAAATAAAACAAAAGAAAAAGACCTGGTAACTGCAGGGAACTCTGATTATGAGCTTTTTCAGAAAATACTTTTTTGAAAGTGAACTCTGGACTGCACACAGAGTCTGGAAATACAGACGTTATTACACTGCAATATTAGAGACTGATAAATATTCCTTTTTTGCCTACAGAGTTACTTGTAATGTGCGGGAATGAAATGTAGCCTTCAGATGTAAGGACATACCTCTCTGACCTGGGAGTCACCAGAACCACTCCTTCCACTGCAGGTGGCAATTTGTTTCCTCTGTAAACAAGTGATTAAAGTGATTGTTTCTAACTGACATCTAACTCAATGCAGTGCATTTTCCACTTTAACCAGCACCTCTAAACAGACCAGTGATACCCTGTGTTATACAAAGATATAGGGTTATTTATGTTATTTAGATGAAACCTTACTTAGCCTCTTTAACAATGAAAAAAGAATTAATCCTTCTTTGTCTAGCTCCTTTTCCTATGTGTACCACTAGAGGGTATTACTCACTGTTACAAATAACCAACCTGAGAGGCTAATTCTTAGATTACATAGGGAGAATAGAAGACATTAATGAGTAATTAATGTGCCAAAGAAACATCTTGAGAAAATCTGGGGGGGAGGGGGTTTCCACCTTCTACCCTGTCACTCCTTCTGTATGTGAATACTGATTTCTAGAGAGCCCATCCATTATTCCATTTATCAGCATATGTTATTTTCTGATTGCATTATTCACTAAATGTTGCAGTTGGATGCTCTGCAAAGTTAATGAATATAAGGCTCAGAATGCAGTTGCAAGGAAATTAATTAAAGCAGATGATCATCTACCTTAGCACTACATTATTTTTCTCTTTTTTTTACTTACTGGTATAATAACCCTAGGTTACATGAACTAACCCTAAGGGCACATAATATTTGATAAAAATATAACCTTTTGCTTTCAGCCCCAAAATTTCTTCACATCTGAGCAAAATGTGACTGTTGAAAGTTAAGTATGCACTATCTTACTTGCATGTATTTCATTTAGGTAAAAAACCACAGAGTTTAGCTCAAGCCATCCCAATCATTTTTTTAGCAGTAGCTCATTTTAAGCCAGCATGTCTTTTTTTCAAACTCAGACTTTTTTTCAAACACAGACTAAATAATAATAAAATTGTTTTGCTTTAAAAATGTCACTTTCTCTTACTCAGCAGACATAAAGCACTTCTTGTTTACTACCATTTCCTATATAAACAAAATAGGAAAGATTTCAGGTTTGATAGCAGGATTTTTCAGGTTTCTGCAGGAAAAATTACAGGTTGATACACAGAGCTGTAATTATTATTGATTGGTTTTCCTATCAAGAATGATGCTTCAGGAAATGAATTTTCACTTAAGCCCACTTAACCTTTCTGTTACCTTAAGAAAAACATGTACTCATATGGGTTTCCAGCTGATTCTGTATTTTTTTTATTTATAAATTCTCTGGTGTCCTAAATATGTCAATCTTGTATCTGACAGTAAAAGGCTTTTTCTTTTCTTTTTTTTTTTTTTTTTTTTTTTTACAGTAAGCTTTCTGAGCTAGTATAAAACAAGACATTGTGGACAGATGGACAATGAACTAAGAAAGCTTTTAGTTATTTCTGGTCTGTGAGAGAACAATCAAACAGCTCTTCCAGAACTGAGTGATCAAAATACCAACACTTAAACTGCTGATACATTAGGAAGTCCAGAAGAATAGTAATTAGCTTCCTTGATGATCTGTTTTCCTATTTCCTGCCAGCACAGAGGTAAAGCTGTACAGGCATATTTACCAGATTTGTAATTAGTGGACTTGTATCCTGAAGTATTTCAGCTTCCACATTTGCAGAAGTGATTGTGATTGCTTCAGTTCTGTTTCATAACTGCTTTCACTACTGTATTTCTTCTCCAGCTGTCTACTTCCAAATCCAACATATCCTTTCCCACTTTCCTCCTAGTTTAAATTAGGGTTGTTAATTTTGCATTGGAAGCATACCCAGTACTTGATTTGAAACAAAATAAGGATTCTTATTCTGTACCCTTGACAGAAATTTACTTCTCCTTACTTAGGGATGAGCCACATGTACAATTTATTTGGCACTCAGCCCAACTGATGGGATCAAAAGCTTCTGGTGAAAGGAAGAAGGAACAGCTGGGCACAGGGAAAGAGGTACAGGGCCTTCTCAAGGGAATATTCTGCCAACTGAGGTTTTGTTTCATGGGCAGCTGATGCACTTTTGAGCTCCCCACCTCCTCCGCTGCATTAAAACCGGCCATGCTCAGCTGCTAACAGGTAAAGCCAAAGAGCATAAAGGTATTTATATGTACTAAAAAGGTAAAGTGATACCAGACATGCATCCATTCTTCCTAAACCAAATGCATTTGTAGGGATGTCATACACCTGAGATGATTGTCTGTAGTCTAGGAAGTTGAAGCCCAGTCTTATCAGAAAACATTAATGATGAACAAGTCACCTTTTTCTCATATGGAAGTAGAACGTGGGATCTTTTAACTAAAATATCTGGTCTAGTTTAACCACAGTTGCTAAAATTGAGGAGGGAATTACTTGAAGAATGCACACAGCCTGCATACATACAAGTTCAGAACATCTAATCTGAAAGTTCCTTCCAAACTGAAAACCTCTCCATGCCTCAGAATCCTCTCTGGATGGGAAGGTGGGTGTGTTGGTTCTTCAGCAGCAGTCCAGCCCCACATAGTACTGCACAAAATTAATACTACTTATTTCTGACATGTTCCAACTATTTGGAGATTCTAGTATTATCTGTACAAAATGGAGGCAAAATCACTGTGCATATTTGATTTTTAACAAAAATTGTAATTCAATCAAATGAAGCAGCAGGAATTTTTATTTACTTTTTACATACTGTGAGTTACTAAATCTGCTGCTAACTTACAGCTTTTGTTATTATTTTTAAACGTTATTTAGCATATTATTGCAAGTCCAAGTGCTCTTTTAATCTGTATTTTGGCCATGGTCAAACAGAAAACAGGCCAGATCTGTTCAAATGACACAAGAAAACATCATAACCTTCATATTCTATTGCAGCCTGTCTACAGGTGTTTAAAACTGACTCTTACTGGCAGATACAAGCACTTAAGGCAGTAGGAATGGATCAGAGGTATAGCTACTAAGTAAGATTTCCTAGTAATGGATGAAATTTTTTTGCATAGATGTGAGTTGCTGGCAACTGATGTGAATTTTCAGATGTAATTATTCATCTCTAGGTCACTGTTTTGCTGTACATGACTAACAGCTGTTGTTTTCCACCCAGGAGATGGCTGTATGTCAGCAGCTGGTAAAATGATACCTGCACATGGATTCAGGGGCTGCTTTAAGATCCTTTCATCTTAATGATGAGGCTTTTCCTGGATGGTTTTGTCTAAAACATGACACTGAAGAAGTCTTCCATTTTAGATGGTTTGAACTCTGCTAAATGTCTGCAGAGACAGAGCCCATATGCTCCAATCCAGACACCTCAGCTGGCACTGGCTGCCAACGAAGGATGAGGAACAAAGAGGAAAAAAATGACTGTGTAATGACTAAAATTTGGAAAAGGCAAGGCATGAAAGAAAGACAGCAAAGCTGGAATAACACTGCACAACAGTCCAGTTAAGAGCTTCCAGACAGGCATTTTACATCTATTTCTCCATTTTAACTGACTTTTTTTTTTTTCTTTCAAGCTCTGCTTCACTTCGCGTTGCCAGCCCTGAAGCTAAACGAATAGCAAAAGCACAAATTAAACGAAGTCACAAGCCTGAGCTAAAATCACACCATTTGCAGAGGTTTCTACACCTCCGGGGAGCAGTGCAGTGGTTTTGTCGCGCCCTTGCCCACTGCGGCGGGACAGGCCGAGTGGCGCTGCCTGCCCCCGGGACGTGAGTCACAGCTCGGTGCCTGTCTGGGCTCCCGGCGCCAACCTCCCTCTCAAATTCAAACAGCTCATCCGCACCATGTGCCAAGCGCTGCCCCCCAGCCCTGCTGAGTCCTTTCCGGGGTTTCCTTCCTCTTCAGCGGCTGCGACACCATCTTCCCTCCCGCCTGGGCCAGCCTGGGCTTTGACCCCGTTATCTGGGAACAGGGCTATGAAGAGGCAGGAAACGGCCCCTTAGAGCACGTAGGAAATTATCTCGAGATCAGAGATGATTATCACCGCGGGCCGTTTTGTTCCTTAAAAGAAAATTAATTAACTAGTAAAAACCAGCAAAACCTCAGGGGAGGTGGTGTCTGTCTGCAAACCGCCTGGGGTCAGAGTGCTGGCACCCCTCAGATCCAGGGGCAGTCCCGGGGCACCAGGGAGCAAAGCCTGGGGCTGGGCGGCACCGAGGAGGGAGAACGTGCCGAGAGGGATGGGGAGAAGATGGAGGGTCCCCCTCAGATAGCTTAAGGCCAAGGGCTGGGGATTTTCTGGGGGTGACCCGCGTCAAAGCGCGCCTGCAGCATTGAGGGAGCCCGNGAGGGGAGGAACCCGCCGGAGGACGCGGCGCCCGGCGCTTCTGCCTCCCCCGTCCCGTCCCGCCCCGAGCCGAGCCGGCTCCGCTCGCCGCTCTCTCGGGCCGCCCGCCCGTGTCAGCCGCCGCTGCTCTTCGTCACCCGCCTGGCCGGGCCCGCCGCAGGCCTGAGAGAAGCGGGAAGGATGCCCTGCACACCCCGCCGCTGAGGGAGACTCGGGGGCCCTGCGCGCCGCGTCTGGCCAGCCCCACCCCAGCCGCTCGTCGGCCCTTCGCCTCCGGCGGCACGGAGCTTCCTTCTCCCTTATCCCCCTTTCCCTGGGTTTCCTCTCTCCTGGAGTAGGCACGAGCCGCTTCCCCTCGCCCCCAGCCCGCTCCACCTCCCAGGCCTCTGCCCAGGCCTCCTCCGGGTCTCTTCCTTCGCCTGGGCCTTCGGGCTCCTCACCTTCCTTCCTCCCTTTCCTTCCCCTTCCCCGCCCGGAGCCATGTCCTCCGCCGCTCGTTTCGATTCCTCGGACCGCTCCAGCTGGTACGTGGGCCCGGTGTCCCGGGCGGAGGCGCAGACGCGGCTGCAAGGGCAGCGGCACGGCATGTTCCTGGTGCGGGACTCGTCCACCTGCCCGGGGGACTACGTCCTCTCGGTGTCCGAGAACTCCCGCGTTTCCCACTACATCATCAACTCCCTGCCCAACCGCCGCTTTAAGATCGGCGACCAGGAGTTCGAGCACCTGCCCGCCCTGCTGGAGTTCTATAAGATCCACTACCTGGACACCACCACCCTCATCGAGCCCGCGCCCAGGTGAGTGTCCCCCGCCCCCGCCACACCCACCGCCACCTTTGCTCCGAGTGGCCGAGGAGGTGCGACCTGCAAAGGTGTCACAGTCCAGCCGAGTGGCTCCGGGAGCCTGGCACTGGATGTAGATGCTATGAATAAATACTAATAAATTCGTTTCTAACACTGGGCCTTCTTAACGCTCTTCTGGACCTCGCCGACAATTAAAAGTGTTGCTGTTTTCAGTCAGATCATCCACGGTCCCTGTGCTGACCTTGTGAGTGAAGGCACCATGTACCTCTGCCACGGGCTGTAATTGCCTTGAAAGAGGGTGTGGTCGCACGTCACCCTTTTTGTGTTACCCTTTTCTTCTAGCATTGTCTCTCCGTTCCAAGGATGGTTGAGAAGCTGGTTCACCAGTTCCTCTCCCTGACTGAAGTACAGCCTCTGAGCTTAGTTTGCTGTCTACCCCTGTACCCACAGTGATTACAATAGAACTGGCTTTTTTGTGATTAGACTGCTTTGCCCTGTAAAGTCAGCATTAATGCATTCTAGGGCAGCATTTCCCAAACTTCCAGAGTGGCATTTCTGCGCCAAAAAAAAAAGTGAAACACTTATTTCTCACAGTTTGCTTATGGCACTGTTCATCTATATCTGCATATACCATACAGTTCACTGAGAAATGCTGTTCTAGGAGGATGGGAAAATGTGACTTGGCTATGAGCTCCTTCTTTGTCCTGGTCCCAGCATGGGACATACCTGCAACATGCATCAGTGAACTGCTTATGAAGAACCCTAGAACATATTCCTTACTTTCAATTAATAAAACCTTTCTCAGTATCTTTTGTCAAAACTTTTGGGTTTCCTGGATAGAATGAAATTAAATTAAATAAGAGAAAAGTAGTGACATATTAAAAAAATAAATCCAAATTGGTTCACTTCTGAATTCTGCATTTTAGTGTCTTATTTTGTTTTGCAGATCAGCAAGTTCTTAGGAGGGAAGAATAACTTTGAGGTTTATAATCACAATTGAACCTTGGCATAGACCAGTGCTTAATGACAGTCACTTGTCAAAGACTGACAATAGCTTGTCAAGTTGAAAACCTCTAGTGTTCAAAAGTAATTCTGAAAGCTGTCAAGTGATGGGCAAGATGTGACAGAAAGCACAACCTTCAGGAACTCCCTAAAGCTGCTGGCAGCCTTTTGGGTAGTGATATGTGGCTAGAGAGATGGGTAGATGAAAAGAAAAATCATTTCCACCATTGCAGGAATGGAGCTGCCCAGTGTTACGTGCATGCTTAAACTTGTGGAGAGCTGGGAAGGAAAAAAGTCTTAAGCTGAAGCAATCTTCATGCTTATCTCTGTTCTCCAGCCTGGATACTCTTGAACCTTTCTGGATGCAAAACTTTGTTAATCATTTATGGCCATGACTGGCTTGGCTTTCTCAAAACACTTGAGGACTCGGAGCTGATTGCACTTGCACACTTGGTAGTCGTGAGAACTCCTTTGTGAAATGTTCTGTGAACATTTTAGTACCACCTTATTTTCAAGGTTTTGGTTGCATATTGTTCTCTCAGCACAGAGACAAATGGGACCTAACCTGCAGTGAACTGACTTATTTAGCTTTTTTATAGAGCTACAAATGGGATCAACTAGGTGTTTTTACTTAGCATGACTTTGTTAAAACTCTTAGAATAATCAGTTACGTGGTTGATGGTTTTAAATTCTGTGTAAAGGAGACTTCCTGCTGCAAGAGGGAGGATGAAAGGTAGCATTTCCAGATTTTTGGTTTTTTGTGGGTTTTTTGTTTGGTTGGTTGGTTTTTGTTGTTGTTTGTTTTTTGTTTTGTTTTGATTTATTTTTATTTTTCATGGACTAGATTTAGCATAGGGATACCAGGTATGTGCTTCAGAACTGTTACGCTAATTCTTATTTCTCTGGCATTTTCCTGGGCACAGATGTCTGTGCTTTTGAAAGCTGTTCATTCTTTTAATTTCATAAAGTACAGTCTGAAAGGTGGTTTCTATACAGAGCCCTACAGTACTTCTAGATCTTGGAGATGACATCTTAAACTTTTAAAACAGTTCTAAATGGACCATTTTAAACTTTCTGTTTGTTTTGCATCTCTAGTAGTGAGCTCTGACCATCCTTGCTGATGCTCCTGAGCTCTTGCTTATGCAGAGCCTTTGCTCCTGAAGNATGACTCGCGCAGAGAAAAGAGGAAGGGACGGCTCTCCCGCTCCCCGGGACTCCAGGGCGGGGCACCGGGGCACGAACCCCCCGAGCAGCCCCGCCGCCTGCCTCCGTCCGGCCCCTGAGGCGGGCACCGCCCCGCTCTGCCGCTGCCGCCTCCGCCGCCATGGCGCGTGCGCGGGGCGGTGTCTCGGAGCGTTCGCGCGGCCCGGCGCAGCCNATTTATTTTTATTTTTCATGGACTAGATTTAGCATAGGGATACCAGGTATGTGCTTCAGAACTGTTACGCTAATTCTTATTTCTCTGGCATTTTCCTGGGCACAGATGTCTGTGCTTTTGAAAGCTGTTCATTCTTTTAATTTCATAAAGTACAGTCTGAAAGGTGGTTTCTATACAGAGCCCTACAGTACTTCTAGATCTTGGAGATGACATCTTAAACTTTTAAAACAGTTCTAAATGGACCATTTTAAACTTTCTGTTTGTTTTGCATCTCTAGTAGTGAGCTCTGACCATCCTTGCTGATGCTCCTGAGCTCTTGCTTATGCAGAGCCTTTGCTCCTGAAGGGTTCCCTCTGTCCCCCTGCTTTGGCTGCAGCAGGGTGTCTGAAAGATGGAATATCTTTATCTTCAGGGCTTCTGGCATATCTTGCAAAAATCACAGGGATTTGACTTCCATCATATTTTGCAAGTAGCAGAAGAGAATTGAAGTAGGTTAATGACATGCATTCTTGCTCTCATAGCTTAGATAATAAGTATCTGCTGTGGCCTATATCCACTAAGGTTTTTTGACAGCTGCTCTGAATAAAATGTATAACATTTATGATGAAAATAGTGAAAGCATTCTCATTTGATGGACAATCTTATATATTAACACAGGCAACAAAGTGACTGTATTTGACAAATGATGGACACAGTAATAAACAATTATGTAAATAAATTATAGATAATATGGTTAATAGGCAAAGGAGTATTTATAGAAGGCTTTTTCTTTTTTCTTAGTTCCTTCTTATCAGTGGATGCAAGTATTTCATACAGTCTTTGTGAAGATGTCATACCATCTTACTTTTGTTCCCATTTTCCTCTACAGTGCTTCAAGTCTAGCATTTACTTACTGAATTCTTTAGAAGTGGATGCTGAAGTTAAAACCAAAATAAAATTATTTGGATGTCTTTGGAGGTGGCAGGGGACTCTTGGAAAGATTCACAGCTACATTTTTATGTATTGCCCTTCCACCTAAATCACCCAAACAGTCTTAATTTGGTATTCTGTATCATTACTCTCATAACTTAAGCTATAGAATTAATTTTACTCTAAGATCTCCACAACTATCCAGAACAGGTGGATGAAGATTTTGCATTATTTCTCCCAGTTTTCTGCATCCTATCATAGATTATATTTGGCTTCTGGGGAAGCTACTTTGGGTATTTAAGTAATTATTTGAGAAATGTGAGTTACTCATGAAATGCCTCACAGTGCTGCCAAGCCAATGATTTTGTTACAGATCCAAGTAAGTAACTCTTCTCTAATTGATGTTCCTGCTGCAGACCTGGTGCTTAGCTTTGTTACTGGGAGTACAAACCAACAGCTGTTACTTTTACCAAATCCTCAGGTATCCAAGTCCGCCAATGGGATCTGGGTCTGCCCCTGCCATGTCCACTGCAGAAGAAAACATGGAGTACGTTCGGACTCTCTATGACTTCCACGGCAACGACGCCGAGGATCTTCCATTTAAAAAGGGCGAATACCTGGCGATTGTGGAGAAGCCAGAAGAACAGTGGTGGAGTGCCAGGAACAAGGAGGGTCGGATTGGGATGATTCCTGTTCCTTACGTAGAAAAGCTGGGCAGGCCTTCTGTTGGGAAGCATGGAAACAGGAATTCCAACAGCTACGGTATTCCAGAACCTGCCCATGCCTATGCTCAGCCTCAAACCGCAACTCCCCTTCCCCCGGTATCCAGCACACCTGGAGCAGTGATCAATCCTCTGCCATCCACACAGAATGGACCAGTCTATGCCAAAGCTGTCCAAAAGAGAGTACCCTGTGCTTATGACAAGACTGCGCTGGCATTAGAGGTAAGTTTTCCCTCCAGTCTCAGAGTTTTCAATTGCCTTGTGAAAGAAGAAACTAAAAATTGTTACGGTGAAGTTGGTGTGGATGACTTCATGTGGAGTCTGCTTATTTATGTCGAGGGACTGAGAAGTTAGGTTACATTCTGAAGAAACATCCACAAGAATTGCTTCATCTATACCACTTCCTTTGAGAAAAGTGACCTAGTGAGTAACTGTACAGGACAGGACCCGTATTTTCCCTCCCTTCTTGCTTGTTCAACTGTGCAGATGTTACAAGAGTAACATGCTGAAGAGTTGTACCCATGCTGAAGAAATGCTAGTGAGAGGATGGCTTGCTTCTCCACCTAATCTTGGGGAAGGAAATAGATGTTACATTAATCATTGTAGAGTTCCAGGCTAAGAACTGACAGTGGCATCCTCCAGAGAAAGGTAAAGATTGCTGACTGATACACTTAGTGTTTCTGATCCTCAGCTCTGAGGTGCACTTGAAGATCTTGTGCTGAGAGCTGAAATCTGGGCATAATATATCAGACATATTCTAGTCCCTTTTGCTTCGGCTTTCAAAAGTGGAATTTAAGAAACCTTAACACCTAAACTGGGGGTGAGGAGTGTAGTGTAACCTCTAAAGTGCTGCAAGTTCCTGTGCTTGCTAATGCATTTTTAATTTTATTTTTATTAGAGATACCTTGTAAAACTTTAGAGTGTTATTCTGTAAATAGTAAAGAATTCATCTCGTACTTCTAGTTTATCTGGAATAAATGATTGATTGGAAGAAGTTTTTCAAAGCTATATCCAGAAGACTGTTACTTTTACATTTAGATGATACTGAAGGCTAATTAACCTGTAATTCAAAAATGTCTCACCTGGAAAAACTGAAATTTGAGCATGCTGCAATACTTCGAGGCACAAATACAAGCAAACAAGCATAGGAAACAGCAACATTTTAGCAAGTAAAATAATAATGTTTTTTAAAATACTTTTGAACTTTTCCTGTTGTTTTTGCTCAGTTACTTTGCCAGTTAAAGCTGTTAGCTGTGGCTGATACTTTTGACTGAAATTTGGAAGGTTATATTCGTGACTTCCCATAATTCAGAGTGCTCACCCTAATTGCTTTACTCCTGTATTTGTAAGACTTCTAAGGTTACTCTTGTGGGGTTAAAAGTTAAATCTTTCTTTGTCTTGTGAAATCTAGCAGCTTGTTATTTGTGAACAGTGTGTGAAAATTATCATAGAACAAAGTGTAAATTCACTGCCAACTGCACTGTACAGAAAATTCCTGCCAAAATTACTCATGCTTCTGAAAGCAAAGCAAGGCAAGTGATTGATTTTGTTATGTTATCAATGTGTCATGGAATTACTTCAGGGAACTTGCACTGCTGCAGGGTAGCAGAACCACTTGGAAGGTTGGTCCTTACATGTAGACATTTCTGACTTGCTCTTTAAGTGACCTAGTTAGCCCCATCAGTTTAGCTCCTCTAGGATACCAGTAGGATTAATTCTCTGCCCAACAAATAGGTTTGACTTGGTTTGAACATTCAACTGAAGTTTTGTTTGAGAGATTCTTCTTATCTTCTAATCACTTACTGCCTCATGTTTTTGTGTCTCTCAACACTGGCATATTTTGTCTTCCTATGCAGTCTGTTTTCTTTGCAAGTGTACCTCATCCACACTGTGGCTTCTCAAGAGACTTTGGAAGCAGAATTCTGGGAACTGCTCTGCATTTTTATTGAAACCAGTGATTGCAGCTTCTGCATGTATATCCATGCATAGGGAACTTTAGCAGCTTCATTATAGCAGTATTTTTTTTGGGCTAGTCTTAAAGAAAAAAAAATTCAGCTTCTTTTCATTATTTTCCTTTAGTTTGCCAAACCCCTGCAGGACCCTGATAAAATATTTAATCCCAGCCTTGGGAGGGCTCTACACATTAACAAACTGAACCATTTGAAACTTCTGCTTTGTAAGACCACTGAAAGTAGTGTTAGACAAAAAACAGGTTATGGGACTGTTTTGGGGAAGAAAGTTAATGGTGTTCTTTCATAAAAATATTATTTGACAGTTCTCCCCCTCAGAGTAGGTGTACCCCAAGTGGCTGTTCAGCTGGTACAGGTAGAACACCTTGTGAGTGTAATTACATGGTTGCAACCTCATTTCAACTGACAAAGCAATGTGAAAGCAAAATATCTGTTTGCTGGCTGTAGCCTTGTGTGGTCAGCACACAGACAGTACTTAAAAGGAAGAGAATAGCATCTGGAGTAAATAAAGCCATGGCAGAGTAATCTGCTCAACTTCCTTTTAAGTGGAGCGGTGTCATTCTTCTTGGTTCAGCTTAAGAATGGGACAAGCTCCCTGCCTGCAGGTCCAGTGTTTCCATTGTACACTATTGTTTACAGAAGCTGGCAGAATTTTTCTTTAAGAAAAGGTAAGAATTTATAGCCTGTTACAGAGAAGTTCGTTTTGTAAGCAGGTTTTTTTTGTTTGGGTTTTTTTTTTTTAATTTCTTACATGAATAATGTAAGTGACCAAGTGACTATTCTACAGAAAATCTGAAATGAGACCTGATAGATTGGATAGAGATGAATTCAACTGGTGAATTTAAAAGTGTGACAATTTAAGAGCAACTGCAATTTTATTTCTGTAGGATAGTCAATAGGGCATTTATTTTTGCTGGGCTAAGTGTATTTAACATTATATAGAATCACAGAGTGGTTTGGGTTGGATGGGACCTTAGAGCTCATTTCATTCCACCCTCTGCCATGGGCAGGGACACCTTCCACTATCCCAGGTGCATCCAAGCCCCATCCAGCCTGGCCTTGGACACTTCCAGGGATGAGGAGTTCACAGCCTCTCTGGGTAGCAATATTGGTGTTGTTGAAGTTACTAGTGCACAAGTGTTGACTTGATCCTATTGTGTTGTATACTCCACTGTTATTCTCTAAAATGAAAAATTAAATTATAATCTGTTTATAGGCTAAAATGGTAATTGTAAGTATAAACAATATCTCAAAGCTTACAGCTGATGGTACATGTAATTTCGTCCATCTCCCTGCACCAGGGAACAGTTATTAAGCCTACAATAAATTACATATATTTCTAAGATTTACATATGCTCCTGTCCGTTAAGTTACTTTGGCAGTTCAGATTTAATATTTTTAATAAACATTAAATTCTACAGATTGAAGTTTGTAGCTTCTCACTACAACTAACTTCATTACCAATGTGTGTAGAATTTTATAGATACTGCATTAAAAACACCCAAACCACTAAACAAGCAAGCTACAAAATAAAAATAGAAACCACCAAACCCAACCCCTAACCGAAAAGCTCAACAGCCGAGGAGCCAGGTCTGTTTCTTTACTCATGTCCTTCTAGCCAAGAAGCTATTTCCTTCCTTTCTGGTGCTGTAGAGGAAGGGGTATGAAGGACAGGGTTACAGTGTCCTGTGCTTGCTGGGACCAAAACTCTGCACCACAGGGTTATTGCTGTTCCTCCATCCTGCTGATTACTGTGGGAAAACCAGGAGGGCAATCCCATGTTCAAAGGACTTGCACTTTAAGAAGGTGATGGATTTGGCTCTTTGGCACTGTTACAGTGACACAGAGCAGCAAAGTCTGCCTGAAAGTTTCAAAGCCTTTAAAAACTGGTAGTAATTCTATAGGCAGCCTATTAGAAACAGTGTGCTAATGAATCCTTGTTTCCAACTGACAAGCTCTAACCAGGACACAAACAACAAATTCTGTATTCACTTATAAAATGGAATGAAATAGGGTAAAGAGCCAGACAGTGGGAGACCAGCAGCACCCACCAGATTTATGCCTGTTGTGCTTAAAAAATGATTCTTAAATGGTCTAATCAGTGTCATAGTTAATTTTGAAGGCAGCAGTGGTTCTAGAGTTCATCTCCAGACTTAACAGTGTTACCAAATCAAATATTTGGGTTTTTTCTTTTTAATCAAGAGTTGCACTATATTTTTAAAAGTTTTTATACTAGTGTTGGCTTTTTATAGACTTGTGCCAGCATTATAGTGTTAAGTAGTTTACTTTTTTGTGATGTAGCAATCATATATGTGTATGTTTGCTAGTACAGAGTTAACCTGTCACTGAAACGTTTTGGTGAAATATCCATCCACCATAATTATATAACTGACTTACAGTATTTCTCTTGAGCTTGTTACAATTAGGTTACAGTTAACTTTTTCCCTCTTCAAAGGAAAGTTGAGACAAGTAGGCCAAAATGTGCTAGCAGTAGAACTTCCTTAATTAGGAAATTAGGCTACTTCTTTCAGTAGACAACAAGCATTGTGTTTTTCTTAAGCCAAGGAAACTTAGCCTGCTGTGTTAACACATTAAAATGCATCTAACCCACAAAGTCTGGATTTTAAGCAAAGTATTGATCCTGTATTTAGGTAGTGTGAATTGTTGATCAGGGAACTTGAGTTGCTATAACTGTTGAACTGAAAGTGAACTCCCCAAATTCTGTACAGTCACGACAGTGGCTTCATCTGAGAGAGACAGGCTACCACCTATAATGAAAAGCAGCACTTAGTTGATGCTGCAACCCCTGCTCTGACAGTTTTCCTGGCAGTTGGTGAAATGCAAAGTTCCTTTGTTTTAATCTGTTCCTAGGTGAGGCCAGATTAATTGCATTTAGCACTTGCACACGTCTCTGTTGCCCTTGAACCTCCTTTCATGCCTCAAGAATGGATGAAGCTTTTCCTCTGAAGTGTTTGATTCTCCAGTTTGGGCATCAACTGTGTTCTGGCCCAGAACATCAGAAATTAAGGATAATTAAGTAATTAAGCTGTGCTTTTAGCCCGGTGCTTTCTTGGATCTTCCAGTACAGCACCAGCTCCTTCAGTGTCCTTTTGTCCTGCTTGCAGAGTGGCTGAACTGTGCCTCCCTTGTGTAGCTCCCCCTTTGGGGACAGTGGGGTATCAGGTGTTTTCTGTGTTAGACCTTGTCTGTTCTTCTCCAGACAGGCAGCTGGCCTGAAGAACTGTTTTGGTTTTGGTGTTAATGTTAGTGTTACCAGAGAAGGTGAGCTGTGACACTAATTAGGATAATGACTGAGATTTAACACCCTGTAGATTGCAGAGAGCAATGTTTTCTATAGCACTGACCCAGTGGGCTATGATGATTTAGAATTTTAATGTATTTTTATCTCCTTAAACGTATATTACAGAACTTTATCAGCCATAGAAGTGTTAACATAAAATTGCTGGAATATCTGTAAAACTCATGGAATTGGTTGGCTAAAATGGCTTGCAGGAAACCTTTTGCAGAGTATGAATCAGCTTCAAATGGAAGGCAGGTATGGAAGAGTCTAGAGTGAATGAAGTAACCTTTCTGACTGGCATGTTCCACAGTTTGTGTTTCCCCAGGGCTTTGAATTCATGCTCTAACAAGGACATAATGAAAGATGCTATCTAAAATACATTTTGATTTTTATCATTTGGGTGTAACCAAATGGCTGCATTTCAGAAGTATTACTCATTTCAGCAGTGAAACTTCATTCCAGTGATGCTGGTGTGCTTCACAACTGAATTAACTGGGCTGAGAGATGCTGAGTCTAAGGAGGTGTTCTCCTGATCTGTAGATAAGGGCTATTAGCTGTCCAGTCATACAGGAAGTTTGTGGCAGAGATGAGAATAGAACCAGGTCTCCTGACTCTGTCCTGTGCCTAATCATAAGACAATTATTCTGACAGGCTTAAAACATTCTCTGAAAAAAATAGTGTGTTAAATAATTCTAGAGGGAGATTGCACCTCAGCTGACCATGTTATAGATGCTTTAGAAGGCATTTACAAAATGATGCTTTTACTTGGGGGAAAAATACATAGAGGGACTAGTTGACCAGATTTTTCTAGACATTTTTGAAATTAAGGTCTTTAAAGTAAGATCCATGAGTAAGTCTAGCATGAAATCAAGGTTCCTGCACCAAAAATCTTATTTCAACATGCTGTTTAATTTAGTCTTCTCAGAGAAACTACATTTTTAAAATAATATAGCACAAGAGGATATTCAGCAGCTTTCATTTTAAAAAAAAAGCCCTCTCAAAAATAGTAGAAAGTTATTGCAAATTAATTTACTATTCCAATGGCTCTCAGCATATGGGAGTGTGTTGTGAGTAGCTTTTGTCAGCCAGCTCTCTTTAGTGGCAGACGCTGGTGTGCAGCAGCTTTGCCCACCAGCAGCATGAAGGACATTTTACATCATTAATCTACAGGGCAGTTTGCTGCCATGCAATAGGAGACATGTTTTAAATACTCTTTTCACTCAGCTGAAGCAAAGATTTCCAAACCTATTCACACTGTGAAGTCTTTCAGAACCAAGCTGAAGAATATCAGTTCTAGAGCTTCAGAATGAATAATGGATTGATGTCTACAGCACATGAACACAATTACATTGTCAGACTCTCAGAAAATGCAGGTCCATGTTTTTGATTCAAAAGATTATTTTTAAGATTAAAAGGTTTGAGAGTGGGTTTGGTTTATGGTGTAGTGAAAACACAACTCATTAGCTTTAAACTGTTGTGACGTTGGCTGCATCTTCCTCAAGTTGGGTCTAGAATTTGGAACTTAGATCTGTCTTCAAGGGTTATTTAAATGTAGCAAATGTTACACTGAGTATTTATAGATCTTATCAGCATTTTCCTAAAGAACCATTTGCTCGGTTCCTGTTTAGGTCATCTTGTTACTATTTAAAGCTTTCTTGAGTGAGGAGTCTGACAAATTGTGCTTTTTAGCAAATATACAGTCAGAGCATGCTGCAGCAGGCCCTGGAGGGATGAAAAGCAGTCGGGTGAATTCTGTGTGTACACGCAGTGTTTAACTGCTCAATTCTGTATGCTGGCTTCATGTTTGAGTTTAGGAGCAGCATATAGAAAAGTGTCCATTTAAGAAAGTAATATGGCCCCAGTTATATCCTAAGAACTTAAGGGAGTTTAGGAAAACCCTTAAAGGGTTTTCTCTTCTCTCAAAAACACAATATTACAATTGTTCCAAGTGAGACAGTCTCAAATATGGGGGGCAGACAGGACACAGATAACCAAAGTAGTGGAAAAAAAGTAGGGAAGGCAGAGCAACACATAAGACTTAAATCTCTGAAAATAGTTTCAGAGATCAACTAATTTTATTTTAAGAGGCATAACAGTGAGTGACTGACTGCCAATGGGTTTATTATAGTATCTTATATTTCACTTCAGGGTTCTTGCTTCTGTGTGTTCTTTGAAAATACCTGTTATGGTAATGGTAACTGGGTTAAATGGGCTTCAGATCATCTATGACATGCACATTGTTTTGTAAACTCAGGGCTTTTTCTTTAGCATAAAATATACAGGTCTCACCTGAAAATTGTAAGGATGTTGCCAAGGGCAACATCCTTATCTGCATCTGGTCTGAATTTCAGTACTATTTAGAAAATGTAGACAAATTGCTTAACATACTGTATCAATGTCTCTATTTTCCTTAAATAAGATTAAAGCTAGTTTCCTTTGAATTTCACAGCAGTAGTTTGATAACTGAGACTCAATTACAAAGAGCTTGGACCTAGTTTGGGAAAGAAACTGTTGGGCATTAGTCATAGGCTGGTTCTACTTTTTGTGAAATTAGTTCATAGCTGCTAATGTCACTTTTCTGATATTTACTGTAGTTACCACATAGAGTCAAATAAGTAAACAGGAAGGGAGGGGGAAAGTTAGAGAGCTGCTGTAACAGACCACATGTTCAGCTCTCCAGAAGCATCTCAGAAGAGTAAGTATTTAGCTTGTCTTAAATGCTTCTTGTCAATTTTGGATATTTCACTTTGTAAATTGTCCTGATCCAGATTAAATACAGCAGTATTTAACAGTAAGAGTGTAATTTATCATCATTTGAGCTGTTGTTTCTCACTTGATCATAGCTTAGACTTCTGTCATTTTCCACTGCCAGATAGGAAGAGAATAGTTATGGTAGGAAAGGCCTGACATGTCATCATTCCTGCTTCAAATGCTTTGACAGGAAGTAGCTGTGAAAACCACAGATAAAGTTAGCAACTACACCTACTACTACAAAAAAAACCAAAAAACTTGAACTTGAGATTGCTTTTCCCCACTACAATAGGTGTACCATTATGTTAGAAATTACAGAAGGTTCTTAGGCTGTGATCATCAGAATTAGAGCTTCAAGTATGGTTTCTTTGCCTTAGGAATCTTTCTTTGAGAAACTACATTTCTTTTAAGTCAGCTGCTGCTAAAACCAGTCTCAGTACTGTGCTGTTTTGAAAGGATGTTGTGACTCATCACTGATAGTAGCTTTACTGATGTGAATTTATATCTAAGCTAAAGATCCTGTTGCATGAAGCTGTAAGCTCCCCTATAAAAAGAGATGTAGTTCAGTAATCTTTATAGATATACATGTAATTAAGAGTCTCAGAGCACAGATAACATTATTATGTTTAGCAACAAAGTGCTGGTATTGTAGTTCAGTAAAAGTAACTTTTCAATTGATCCTTCTGCCAAGAAGAGGGCAAGATTTCTTTCCCTGTGATGGGCTTGTGTTCTTCATTTGATTTGTATCAGAGGTGAGAATCCCATGTATGATAAGGGTTTTTCTGTTTCCAATTCTGCAGGTTGGAGACATTGTGAAGGTGACGAGGATGAACATAAACGGGCAGTGGGAAGGAGAAGTCAACGGGCGCAAAGGGCTCTTCCCTTTCACGCACGTGCAGCTATTTGACCCTCAGAACCCAGATGAGAACGAGTGACTCCCTCTGCCCCATTCACACTGCTGCTTCATTTTCCTGGCTATCATTAGCATTGTTTGAGGTGGGATGATGACTTAATGGCACGTTGCTAGCATTGCCCATTTTCCAGCTTGCTGCAGTTTGACAGTTCTTTTAATATACATTTGGAATACATACAACTGAAGTCGCTGCCTGACCTTCAGACCATAGTTGCATCATCCAGAATTTAGTTTCACTTTTAAAACTTTTTGGGCCTTAAGCTGGAGAAGACTGAACCAGAATATAGCAGAGAGGTATGGGAAAAAAACCTTTCCTGTTGAGACTTCCATGGACTTTGTCTGGTTTACGCAGTAGGAACAGCCCTAATCTTAGGTCAAACGTGCAACTTTGTGCGTTACTGTTCAACAAAAAGCAACAACAAAAATGCAATTTTAGAACTGAAGAAGATTTAGTTTTGAAACGACCTGTCCTAAGGTAGTACATTTAAAATGATGGTTTCTTTAAAGGACCATAATTGGAGCTTATGTATTCTAAGCAGTTGTATTAGACACTGCTCTTTTCTGTTAACTGTTAAGCTTGTTGTTGACCTTCCTGAACCAGTGTGTGTTAAATGCAAATAACCATTGATTGAGCTGCATTGAAGCTGAGGCATTTATTTATAAGGAAACCTAGGAGGGGGTTAATACTTGTAACTTGGTGTTGACATATTTAATGCATTTCTGTTGATTTTTGCAAGCACTAACTGTAGAAATTGAGCTTTAAGGGGAAACACTTCAGCCTGGTCTACATACAGCTCTTCTGCAGTGTTGAAAGTGTAGTTTTACTAGTACAGAAGTGCTTGTCATCAAGCTGTTACTGGGTAGACAGATTAGATTGCAATGAGGAGAGGTAGGAGCAGGACAGAAGAACTTGATAAATACCAATAAAATCCTCTTATTTAAACATTTAAAGACCTTTTATATCCATTTCTCTGTTCCCTGCTCTCTCCAAAGTTGCCTAGCTATACCAGCCCCAGCTCATCAAAAGCTCCTTTTCAAACACAGTACCTTTTACCAGGGTGTCTGTGTTGCTGTGCTTCTCTTCCAGAGCTCCTTTCATCTTCTTTTTCCCCTTCCTTATTTTTCCTTGCTTGTATCCCAACTCCTCTGCATGCTGACATCTTTCTTTTACCCTTCCTAAGGCATTGGCTCTGTTTTATATATGACCCAGGTGTCCCGTTTCCCCCCCCCACGGATCCTCTAGAAAATGGTTAATTGGAGTCAGCTGCCTGGGTTCCCCATGTGATGATGCTCGGGCTGGAGGAGGTCACAGAGGTGTCTGTTACTAGTGTAGCTCCTTCCCTCTTTGTGTAGCTTTTCCCCTCCTGAGCTCTCCTGCGCAGCTGGGTGAGCGCTGTTGGTGCCCTGCAGGTGCTCAGCCTGAGCCTGGGTGCAGGACATCCAAGCATAGGCACAGGGGAATCCTGTGCCACCTCCTTCAGATGTGTGTTGTAGGTGAACTGGAATGCTCTTTTCAAAATGATGGAACACTGAATTAACAGAATACATGTCTGCAAAGATGCAGCTACAAAACCTCCCTTTTCAGACAGCCTGGTTAAGGCAGATGTCCAGTGTGGAAGCTGGCAGGAAAACAGCAGCTCCCATTTTTCAACTTTGGTAGGCTGTTGTTTGTAGCAAAATGAGAAACTTCAAACACCTGCAGAATGTCATCAGATCTTACAAATGTCTAATGATATAAACATTGTCTTAAGTTCCAGCATGTTTTCTTGTTGATTTGTGTTGCTTGATCCTAATAAAAGCATGTTGTTGGTAGTTCATGTGGGAGTGCCATGACAGCCTCAGTTGGAAGGCACTGAAGAACTGCAGAAATGGCATTCACAAGCAGACATTCGAAATGCCAGGTTTTAAATCTCTCCATTCATCTATTAACTGTTTTCTGTAGTATTGATCAAGTGGCTGACAGTCTGGAAGTTCTTGTAGAGCATTTTACTACCAAATTAACTGTGAAGTAGAGTAGCATTGACTGAAGTGTTTGGTGCTGTAATTCTTGACAATAGGCATTGACATTTTGTCTTGCAAAGAAAAGCTATGCAGTTCTCTTAACTAAAGAAGGTCATGTTTTTCCTGTGCCCCAACAATACCTCCACGTTTACTACACAGATTGTACTACTGAAAGTCATCTTCTGAATACAAACTGCACTAAACTCAGTCTGCTGCAGAGAAATCTTAATTCAGGCCTGACCTAGTTACAGGCAGCTCTTCAGAAGACTGATTGTGGAATTCTTCCTTTGCGTGGTGAATAAATACTGTGAGATTTGAGATCTTGAACATAACTTTTAACCTGATTTTTTTTCCACTGAAATAAACATCTTGATTCATCCCCTCATTGAATAAGGTGTACCCTTTGAACACAAACATTGGTTTAGGTTTAATTATGTTCCAATACTGCAGAAAAGCAAAGTACTTTACCTTCAAAACTATGCAAAATTTGTGTGTAGTGGTATCTGATGCAAAGACAAGAATTCTTGAATTTCTGTGAACCTGGTTTTAGGCCATGAATGAACAGTGTTTCTGCAAGTAGCAGCGGTGTGGTTCAGGTATGTAAAATGTGGTTTCAATGTAGCATACTGACCAGCCTAAGCTGATTGTAACCTCGCTTCAAAATGTGTCTTGGCTATTTTACTATGAGACAAGTATTTTCATATAAAGACTGCATTGGATCAGTGTGTGTTTCTCTTTGAAGGACTCTGGAGTCTCAATTGCTTGTCGCTTGCTTACACATGTGCTGTTGTTTTATGAAACCTCTTAAACCTGAGTGATTATCTTATCAGTGTAAATGTTCTTGGGCGTGTAAGGTAACCTTGATATGAAGCATGAGAGCCTACAAGTGATGGCTTCAATCTATGCACCATTAAAGTTGTCCTTGCTTTGGAACTAGGAGCTGGTGTAATGACCTGGTGCCACAGTAGTCAACTATCACGAAAGGCTTGGCTTCCTCCTGCTGTGTACATGTGTATATAGACATTGAAGCCTCTGACCAGTCTGAAAGTTTAAATGAAAACTGTTTTAATCAGTGTCCATCACTGGATAAGCGCTTATTTAATTCATGATTGTTTACAAATTGGGAAAGAATAAACAAAAGGGAATATCCTGTTTGGGTTGAGGCTCTGAAGAGCCTGAGCATTATTTTTGTAAAGGGAAAAACAGCATTCTTTGTGCCATTTCATGTGCCTGTAAAGTAATTTTTTATATTGTATTAACATCCTGGGATTGAGTGGGCTGCCTTTGTTTTCTAGTCCAGTTTTCAAGCATTTTCTTCAATACCTGCATTTGAAAGTGAGACCTGCCTAAAAGACTGCCTTTTGGGACCAGTGAAAGCGTTCCTGTATAGTTGTCATTTTCTGTTTATTTGTGTTAAAGTGTATTTTGGGACAAGGATACAATTATTGCAGTGGGAAAGGTGGCCTTGTATTTGAGACAGTCTTCACTGTGTAAACTTTTAAACACAATATGTAATTTAAAGACCATGATCTTCAGGCAATAATATTAAGTGTAAGCTTTTAAATTTTATTTTGGGGATCATAGCTTGTTTTATTTTTTGTGCTATAAGATTAACAGTATTAAATGAATTATATTCTTAGAATATACGGAGTGTCTTTTCTTAAGATTAGTGCCTTTTTAATTTCTTACTCCACTTAATTCATAGAACTGGTCCCAACATCAAGCCACTGTGTTTTTTCCCCAGCACCCTGTTTGTACAGTCGAAATAAAACTTGCCTCAACTTACAGTATTATTTGTCGTCTTTAGTCTGAAACCCTTGACAATAACAGCAGAGTGTTTAAGCACTTACTCTGTCCTTACAATGCCCTGTTCTGTGGGTGAACAGAGCGTGCCAACTGAAGTTTTCCAGAATCAAAGGAAGAATTAAGCAGGAGAAAATGCTGTTGCCAGGCTGAATGATACTCTGCTGTTCCATCCTCGTGCCTCTTCTCAGACAGTACTGCTGGGCTTTGGAGGTTCACATGGAAAAGATGCATCTCTGTGATACAGATTAGCACTGCCTCCTCTACCCCGACACCCGACACGTCCGTGCTCTTCCTGCTCTTCCACCACTGTATTTATTGTGCTCTTTGGCCCAGGCTTTTAAGGGTCTCTGGAAACCATAACCTTTGTTTACTGTGATGCCCTTGACTGTGCTTGTAAGAATGACTGATTGATGCAATGGTTTGAATTTCGCTTATTATTGGTTGAGTAACTAACGTGTAAACTCTGCAGGCACTGGAGAGCAGGGACTGCAGCTCTGGCCCCTGCCATGAGGTGCTGGTGCAGAACATCAAAACTTCTGTGTTTGGAAGTCAGAACCCACATCCTGGTCATCTTCTGCCTTTTCAGTCACTCCAGATCAATAGTAACTTAACTAAAGGGTTTTTTTCAGTTAAATCATTAACAGAGTGTTGATACTTGAGCTGATCCTGTATAGGAGGAAAACTTAAGAAGAACATCAACCATGCAACTGCTGCGAAGGAGAAGCCTACAAAGCTTGTATTGGTTCCCTGGACTCTGTAGGTATGGTGACAGCCTCGTGTTTGTCTTCTCTGGAGTACAGATTTCCATGTGATGTTAATAAACATTCATAGCCAACTCTCTATAGTGTCTTATCATCAAATAGTCACATTTGGCAAGTTATGTTTTGGAGAAAATCAGTTGTGTTTTAAAGATGAGAATAGGTCAGATACATTCAGTGGGCTTGGTAATCTTGTTTCAGGCTAAAAGCCAAAAAGTAAAAGGTAACAGGAAGCAAGCAGTAACTCAAGGTGGGTTTGTCTTACCTACATTCAGGTTTCCACAAATGCAAATCTGAAGTAGTTCAGTTACTTCAACAACAGGCAGCACAAGCCTCCATTTTTCAGTGCAAGCTGGGATCAGTTTGTCACTGATTTATTTAAAAGGTTTTATTTCTAAACCAGTGTGATGTCAAACACCCTTTTAGACATACCCAGACGTGTCTGTTGGAGCTTACACCAGTAGGAAATACACCTAAGTACACCAAATGCAGCCACAGCAGAACACAGTTCCATTTCTACATGATTCTCCATAGTGTGGAATGTGCACAGATGAAAAGCTCCTGAGGTCCACGCTCTCCTTGGAGGAACTGCACTGATTTTTGTCCCCCATATCATCCCCTCTGCCTTGTTTTCTAGAGGGCAGGTCAGCTGCTCCTGTGGCAGCTGTTGAACCACCAGTCACAGCTCAGCAGGGCAAGGTAAAGCAGTTCGGATTTCAGGAACCTTCCATCCCCCGAGCTGCAAACTGGCGGTCGCTGTGCGAAGAGCTGAGCCCCGCTGCAGCAGGGCCGCGTGTCCGGGGGAACAGGCCGGCAGCAGGGAAAGAAACCACCACAGCTGTCCCAGAGTGAGCCTCCTGCTCTGAAATGCAAGCCCTGAGAGCTTGCCGAGAGCGGCACCGATTGTTGTGACTCACTGACACCGAGCGTTGCCCACCCTGAGTCAGGCCATCCATGCAGTGCTCCAGCTGCCTGCTCTCCCCGGGAGCAGCCTGGGAACCCAGCGCCCAGCACCGTGACTCAGCCCATCTGCTTCGCGGGGGCTCCTCTCCAGACTGCCACAACCTTGGGAGCTCAAAGCTGAGCTCCTCCAGCTCTGTGGTGTGACGGTGCTCACGGGGATGGCAGCCCCTCTGTGCAGCCCCACCTGCGGAAGATCCATCCCGCTGCTCCCGAGGCAGGCGGGGCAGCGAGAGGAATTAACGCAGTGCTCCCCTCAGTTTACCTTCCCAGCACCTGCTTGCTTCATTCCAGGCATTTTGTAACCAGAACCCTCCCTGCACGAGTTATTAGTCTAACCCGCCGCTGGCACACCAGACAATTGGGATCAGAGCTAAATCTGGGCCATCCACAGGGAACTGGCTCCTGCTTTGTACGTCCTGGCTGGTCCAACAAGGGCAGCTGAAAGTCAGCACTGAGAAATCCATTACCAGCATTTGGTCTAGAAATGTATCACTACAGCTGAAGTGAAAGTGTGGATCCAAGGGACTGTTAATCCCCCTCCACCGCACTGATCCCCAGTCTGTGCTATCCAGTGAATCCTCCCCAGACCCTGAGGCAGGAGCAGCTCTCGCTGGGCTGTCAGAGGGCAGCAGGGGTAGAAGGGCAGTGCTGGACATGCTGCTTTGCCTTCCCCCAGCTGCCCCTGCACCCAAAATCCAACTGATTTGGGAGGGGGTAGCAAGTCCAAGGAGAGGATGCTGTTTAGAACAGACAGAAGGGACTGACATAAGTGAACAACAGGAGCTGGTTTGAAACTCTTGGCACTCGACTCCTGTTCAGCCCACCACCAGTCAGCAGCCAAGCTGGAGACCCCCAGGGATGCTCCTGACAGAAGTGACAAACCCAGCCAGGCCTTAGAGTGCACTGTTGCTATCCTTGTCATTAAAAAAAACCCCAAAAATCAAACTTGCCCATTTTTTGTTACTGGGAAGTAATGACCCCCTGTATTTCTAGACTCGATTTCCACAGTTTTTAATGTATTCTATTACTTTACTACTTTGATCTGGATTATGTGGTTCAGGGGCTCTCATGGGGACTTCTACCTGCTGAATCCATTTCTGTTACGTTAGACCATCTCTTCTTTCCCCCTCTTCTTGTGACCAGTGATACAATTAATCCACTGACCTTGAAGAGAAAGAGCTTTTCTCTTTCCAGGTATCACAGCTGGTGCTCTGGCTCCGAGTCTGCAGTGAGGATGGATACACAGCTCTGGGCTGGATTCCTGCTGAGCACCAGCCTCGTGCTCTGCAGGGCACAAAGGAAATGTAATTCATCAGGCTTGGCCTCCGTTGTGTGAGGAAGAGCCATATCCCACAAAGATCGAACACCCCCCGCTGTGCCCGACTACCTGGAATAGCTGTGCCTACTTGGCACTTTGGAGAACTAGATCTAAAATTAACAAAGATCATTTCCCTGCAAGAAATAGCACCTTGGCCTGGACACGAGACACATCAGCAGGAGTCTGAAACAGAAAAGCTAAAATTAACTCAGGTCTGGGATTCTGCTGAATGCGCTAACACAGGTCTGACCACCACTTGCAAGATAAGCAGCACCACTGGAAATCTCTGGCCAAAATAATCCCAAACTGCAGGATGTACCCCAGCAGTGACAAAAAAAGGTTACTAAAAGTACTCAGTAGCAGCTCCTGCCTGTATGAGGCTCAGTGACCCACCCTCACCATCACTAGTGACCATCTGACCGAGGCAGAGGTGGGTGATGGGATGGGAACAGCTCTCTCATGGTGCTGGATTTCTGGCAAGGCTTTGTGCCATACAGCAGTGGAAGCCCACAGACCTCCACAGGGTGTTTGTGAGACCAACACCAGCAAATTTAAACAGACAAAAATAAAGACACATTGCAGAGCAGCCTAGGAACAGAAAGTGTGCACTGTCCTTAACAGGGCAGTAAAGATGGACTTGCATCCATCAGCCGTGCAGGGCTCACGCCTCCCTCGCTGCAGTGCCCTGATTTCAGCCCACGCTGCAGCCCTGCAGCCCCGTGGCAGCGCTGCATTGGAACAGCTGTGGAAAATGGAGGGGGGTGGAGATGATGTACCTGGAGAAGGACAGGCTGATTTAACACCCCTCCCTGCTGCCAAATGCTCTGTGGGCTCTGCAGTCATCACCCAAAATAGAGTCACAGTCTGTGCCTCCTCCAAGAGACAGTCCCTGCTAGAAATATATCAGGGCATTGCTTGGGGCAGTGATTTCCTGCAGGAGCCACCTCGGGAGATGCCAGCACCATGCCCTGCTGTACCTGGCTCCTTTCCCTCTCCCCCACCATTCAAGCTGCCTGTTGATGCTCGTTACAGCCTGGGAACACAAGACACAGGGCTTGACCTAGCAAGGAATGTAGGCAGGGTTTGGGCAGAAGGGAGGAAGGGTCCTGCATTAACCTCACAAATCCACCACACGTGGCTGACACCTACTGTTCAAGACACAAGGGGTCCCTTCCTGGCAGAGGCGAGGGGCTCCAAGGCAGCCCCTGTGACAGCCTTGTCTCTCAGGGACCAGACACACTGCCCCGGAGCCACCTGCACTTCTCAAGCACAGACACATCCTCCCCATGGAGAGCAGCTCGTCCCAGGTAACCACCTTCTCCTCCCCTGGTTTTGCTGCCAGGTCCCTCCTAAAACGTGAGCTGCTTCAGCCCCAACTTGCCCAACACTTGGCTCCTGTCAGCACCTGAGCGAGTCATGCAATACCCTGGCTCCAGACACAGCACAACAGCCCCAGAGCTTTACCCTTTGTGCACTGTAACCACAAAGCAACAGCATAGATGGTTTCTTGGCTTTCTGTTCTCCACACTGCACTGGGATACCCTTGCCGCAGCTTCCAGGCCTCAGCACCTTTGCAGCAACCCCCCTGCAGGCTGCCCCAGCTGTCCCCTCGCAGGTCACACGCAGTCACTGGGTGGCACTGTGCCCCTGCCTGTGGATGCCCGGCTCCAGCCTCCTCTGCTCGGGGGTGCCCGGAGGAACCCCCGGCTGGGCCAAGGGGCAAAGGCTCTCCTTGCCGAAGTGCACCCACGGTGGCACCTACAGGTACCCGGGGACCCCAGGAACCCACAGGGCTGTGACCCCAACGCCCAAACACAGGCTTCCTGCTGCCTCCCTGACAGGGTCTCTCTCTCCCCACCGGGGTTATATTTTCATTACTGTGGCAAAAGGAGACCAACTGCACCCTTACAATAGGCCCCTCCATAAAACTAATAGGCCAGGCAATTGGGACAGGCCTGTGAAGTACTTTACAGTCTGGATGGAGGAGTTCGTGCCACAGCTCACAAGCTGTCCCAGCTCTACATCCCAGGAATCCCAGCGTTATTTCTCCTTATCATCCCCACTTCCAGCCTGGGAGCAGCATGAGGATGAGCATGGTGCCCCCACACCTGCTTGTCTCCTGCCACCCACAGCCTCACCTGATTCCAGCAGCACAAGGCTCTTAGGAGCATCCATAAGAATCATGGTCTCCTTTTTCCAGGGCACCATGACACAGTTCTGCCCTGATTCCAGGAGATTTGACACCATCAGCATGTGTCCAGGGTCGGGAGGCTGGACCCAGCACTGGGCCAGGGCAGAGGCCAGGGAGGTCCTTTGTCAAAGCTTTGCCATTTGCTTCATTTGCAGTTGAAAGCCAGAGGAGCAGAGAGCTCTTCTGACACTGTGATGGCAAAACCCACTCAGCTCTGCAGAAGATCCTTCCCTCTACCCTGACTGACAGCCCATGTTTGTTTGGGAAGCTGGGGTGACACATTTGGTGTAACCCAGAGCCCCATTTCAGAGGGTACCTGGTGAGGTTTGAGGGACTGCTTTGCTTGCTGGGACCTGGCCAGTCTCATTCCTAGAGCAGGGAACTGGGCTCTGGCTCCAGCAGGGGCTGGCTGGATGACCCTGGGGACAGCAATAACCAAACAGAGCAGCCACTGCCACCTTCCCTCTTCCTGCTGTGTAAAAACTGCCCGAGAAAAGCCTCCTTTAATCGCTCCCCCTACATTAGACCTTCCAGGGGAAATTAGCACAAATGCAACACCAGTGGCACCAAGGGAACAGACCCTGAATGACTTGGAGGAAGGTTAATTAGTTTGTTAAAATCCTTCTCCCTTTAGTTGCCACCTAAAGCTCCAAGCCTTGACAAACAGTTGGGAAAAAGGGTCACTGCAGAAAATCAATGCTCTTTAGAGGTAAGTTAAAGATCCTCCAAGGAGCATACAGTTGGGAAATAAAGCGGAGAAGAATGTTTTTCCACCATTAAGGTAGAAGATGAATGTTAGATGGGAAAGCAAAATGTTTCCAGGTCTCCATAAAAGTGAGAAGGGAGGCAAAGAGCCCATTTCTCCCCCTGTGGTTTACTGTCTTTAATTTCTTTGCCTTAGTGTGCCAGCAAGAGATGCTGAAAAGCTTTAACTGGCTTTTGCAGAACTGATTCAGGATCCCAGATCCTGAGTGCGAGATGTGCCAGGTGTTACTGCCTGTCCCTTCAGAGGACAATGCCCTCAGCACCAGAGCTGCTGGCAGACTGCTCCCTGCTCCTGGGCACACCAGCCAGGGAACACGAGTGCTGGGGACAGGAAGAAAGCCCCACAGCCCCTTACCAACAGTTGCTCCCTTAGATTAATTTAATAGATGACTGCATTGACCCCAGAGAATTTTGTACAGCTCCCAGCCCACCACAGCTGCCCCAAGCATGGTGGCACCAGGAACCTGTCACAGAGCTGGTGTGTGCCCATGGCAAGATGTGGCCCTGCCAGTGCTTCTGCTGCTTCCACTGCCACTGTGGGGCTGTGGTGGGATGGCTAAAGCACAATGCTGCGGCTCAGTGACTGCCACAGGCAGCACTTGGGGACTAAAATTTCCTTGAGTATCTGCTTTAAAGTTGGGACTAACTTCATTCAGTCTCCACACCAGAGCTCTGTGGTGCCCTGTGGAGGATAGAAGGGCACACAGTTCCAGCTCCAGAAACAAGCCTTCTTCAATCTAAGGACATAATTTCTTTGCTAGATACGATGAGCTCCGTGCCCTGCCTTCTATACTGTCCACTGATGTTTGTATTTCAAAAGCCACTACATTATCTGATTCTGCCCAGCTGTCTAAAAAAAAAACCATACCAGACAACATCCTGTATACCGCTGGGACCTCTTTGTCAGAGGCTGTGAACTCATCTGCATCCAGCACCAGGATGGATTGAACAAACTGAAGCAGTATTTTATTGCTGAAGCATAAAACACGGGAATAAACAAGCACCAAAGTGCTACTGATCATTAAAAGCAGATGGGAGCCCATTTACTGCCTCCAGCAGCGAGGTGCCATGGCTGCTCCGCTGGGGCCCCTTGAAATAGGAAACCCAGAGCACCATCTGGGAGGTGCTGGATGGCAGTGGCTACAGGCAGCCCCTGCAATTCCAGCCTGGAGTTATCTGCACTGTGCTCTCACCACCACCCCAGGGATGACCAAGGAGAGTCAGAGCTCTGAGTCCTAACTCCAGGAATGCAGTCACCCCTGTAAGGTTGTGCTGACAGGAAAATGCCCGGGTAGGGACAAGCAGCCTGTCCAGGGCCAGTTCCATTGTCCAGGGGAGGTGGGATGGGGAGAATCACAGGCTGAATTCACACACACACCAGGGACTGGCAGCATTTCAGTAGTATTTGTTCAGCTGCACATCAGAGAACCATCAAGGGTCCTGGTCATTCCTATGCGATTCAGCTCCCAAATGGTGGATTATCCAGGTCCAGGTCTGACCCTCTTCCTCACCAACCAGTGCTGTCTGGCATGGGAAGTGAAGTGCTAAGGTTGAGAGAAGCCAGAGGCTATTTCCTCTCCTTCCTAATTAACACACCCACCACAGATAAGTACCCAACAAGAACACTCCCAGTCTGTCCACTGGAAACTGGCCTCCAGGAACAACTCCATCCTGAGCACCCCCAGCTGCAAGCTGAGCTCAGCCCCCTCCCTAGGCTGAAGCTCTGCACCTTTGTCTCCAAGTCCCATCTTCCCGTGGCAGGGAGCCCTCTCAGCAGCCAAAACCGGAGCACGGCATGGGGCCAGGGATGGATTCCTGGGCAGCCCGAGAGGAGATGCAAATGGAGCGGGAGACTGCTCGAGAAGCAGAGACAGACAGATGCTTTTACACTTCAAAGGGAACAGGGCCCTGTGAGGCTTTCAGGAATACGCACAAATCGATAGACTCCTTTCAAACACCGAGCACATTTGCTCAAGTGTGAGGCAATTATTCCCTGAGGATGGAGGCAGGACAAGGCCATTAACAGCCATACGGGCAGGACCAGGAACATGCGGCGGCTCCAGGAGGAGCCCAGCCCAGCCTGGGGGGCAGAACACCGCTCTCCGGGCCGAGCTTTCTCATCCAGGATTTACAAAATACCCTCGTGTCCCCAGGGGCTCCACAGGGAGCACATTAGTGTCATTCAGCCTATGTCACTGCAATGCTCAGCACATCCTTTTGGCGAACAGCGGGTTTGATCACATCCCCTCCACTGCTCTAGTTCACTGCCTTTATCCCTGGTGGGCTGACTTTAGCTTACTGAAGCAATTCCCATTTCCCCCTCACCGAATGCTGCTGGGCAGAGCCTGAGCTGCTCTGGAGAGCTCTGTCTCCACTGATCTCCTTCTAGATGGCGAAGCAGAGCCCAAACCAGATTGTGGGCAAGCAGAGGGCTGGCTGCTCAGCACGGGGACAGACCCCGCGGTGTGGCAGCAATCACGCCTGACTCATCCCCGGATACTCCAGTGCACCAGCACTTCCATGCACATCACCCTTAATGCACCGTCTCCCGGCAAGGACGTTACAGTTTTGGAGACCACAGGTGCCCCTGCTTTGCGACCCCACAGATGGGAGCTGGAGTGACAGTGCCAGCACACAGGAAGTCTCTCCTGTGAACAGCTGCTGTTTTACATGTACAGTCATACTTGTACAACGAGAGGCAGAGATACTGAAAGTGAGCAGTGCTTTATGCCTGGTGCATGACTGATGGGAGTGCCCATCCTGCATCACTGGCTGCCCACTCTGCTTTATGGAGGCACATAATTTACCCTCTTCAGTAAAAATAGAGGACGAGGAAATAAAAATCTCAGCACGTCCCCAAAGAACTGTAGGAGATTAAAATTAAATCTATCCATTACACTCACCAAGCAGGGCGCTGTCTGGGCAGGAACACTGAGTTGTACACCTGCATGTTCAAAGAAAAGAAATTGAGTATTAGAGAAGTGTCAGAGGCAATCCAGCACCCCACAGCAAAGTGCTTCAGGTCATAAAACAAACTCACACGACTTGGAAAAACAAAAAAGGAATAACACTAAACTAAGCTGAACAGCAACACTGCTCAGCACAGCTGCAGCACCTCTTCTCAGCCCAGCATCAAAGGTTTGCTTCACCCTCGGTTAAAATTTTGTCCGACACTTCTGCTCAGACCCAGGTTTCAAGAATGCTTCTGGGTTTGTTCTGGGACATGCATGAGAGGGAGAAACACCTTTCCTACTCCCTTCACTGTGTCCTGTAAGCCTCCCCCTGTGTTCCTCCTGTTGTAATGTCCAGAAAGCACATTTAGCTCTCACTCATTACAGCTCTGCAAGGTAGGACAGTAAAAAGCAGCTTACTTGAAGGAGCAGGGGGCCAGGCCAGCAGCAGAGGGCTGGGAACAGAGCCCCGGAGACAGGAACAGGCCTCCCTCACAGCCACTGACACTGCAGCAAGGCCGTGGCTCTGGGAGCGCCTGTGGCCAGAGCAGCCCATCCCCACCAGGATCCAGTGAAGTGCCTCCATTCCCCAGCCAGCCCTGCACAGTTTTATCCCTCTCTCTTTGCTCTTGGCCACTCAGTGAGTACCTGGAGGCCAAGGCAGGCAGGTACATGAAGCTGCAGGTGGGCAGCTCTGGCAGCAGGGATGTGGCTCAGAGCCACTCTGGCTGTGAGGCACTGCTTGTTGCTCCAGCCAAATGCTGCCCCNTCATGGATCCCACCCTAGGGCTTCGGAATTAAGTGGATTTTAAGCTCTGCAATAAAAACCCATTTGACTTCAAAGAATGTTGTTATTCCTGGGAGGGGGTTTGCACTGCTTGCTTGGATCGCCTTAAAGTGAGCCGGTACTTGGGCTGACCAAGGAAATGAGGGCCGCAGTCTCCTGGGAGGCTCAAGGAGCACCACGACAGACAGCCCATCCCGGCAGTGCGGTCAGCCCAAAGCAAGCCAGGAGTCCTGCTCAGCCCGGCTGCCCAGCACCAGGTGTTCCAGGAGCCCCAGCCCAGCATGGAAATGCTGCCCGCCCCCCGATCTCCTCAGGCCTCTCTGCAGACCAGCAGCCTCCTTGGCCCGCTCGGACCCCGCGGGCCGGGCAGGCCCTGCCCTGCCCCACACGCGTGAGGGCTCGCCCCCGGGGCGGAGCTCGGCCACTGGCACCGTCCCAGAGCTTGGTTCGCACCAACCCCGCACATCCTTGTCCCCGCAGCAGCTGGAAATTAGGAAAGCTCTTAGTGAAACCAGCTGGAAGTTTTTTTCTGCAGAGCCAGCGCAGGTCCCAGTGCAGAGGCCACAGCCTGCGGGCCTGGGCGGGCTCGCCGTGTCCCCACAGGGCTGTGGGCAGAGCTGGGAGCTTTCTGTGCCGCAGGGAAACTGCCGAGCCTGCAGCTGCCTGGGGAAGAACCGCAGCATCGGCAAAAAAGCATTTTTCTGCCATTCCCATCTGCATTGAAGCAGTGTCAGACAAGGCTTAAGGCTGCAAGAACCAGTAGGAGAAACCAAAATAAATCAAGATCTTTATTTTCCCATAGGAAATTTACCTAGATCCCATTTATAGTCCATTTGCCCTCCTCCTTGTGTAACTTCTCTGCAGGAGAGGAGCAGAAAACACAAAGAAAATAAACAACTTGCTGCAAAGAATTGGTGCAAGAGCCTGAGTCACATCTAGCAGTGTGAGCAGATAACCTGAGGCTCACTGAACACACTGTGGAGAACAATGAATGCTGAAATCAACAGCGTGTCATGCATGTACAAACCGGCCCCAGGTAACATGACTAAAGCACAGCACGTTGTGCTTGAGAAAGATGCACAAAACCTACACTTTTGGGTTTATTTTATTAGTCTTAATGGCCTGACTTCCACACGTCTCATTTCCTTTTATTGAAGCTGTCAGAGGCATTACATTATCTCACATGCGTGCAAAACCAGCATTTCAGTCGAGCTCATACAGACTTGAAATGCCACAGCTGAAGAAAACAAGCCAGTGGGAACTGCACAGGGAGGGGGCGGGAGCAGAGTCCAGAGCACACCTACAGGCAAAATCTCCCAAGGCTTCCCGAACAAGCCGAGCGCAGTCTCTAATCAGACAGAAAGGATAGGTACTTCTGCGAGCTGGATGATTCACTGGAGAAGGGCGAGCAGTCCTGTTGCAACAGAAGGCTGATGAGTAATTGATGGCTCGTCCTAGGCACAAAGCCGAGTCTTTTACCCCAGTGCAGAGCCGTCTGCCAAACCAGCTCTACCGACAGGCCCAGGGGGCAGCAGCACCTGCACTGCTATTGCAAAGGTTTGAAAGAAACAGCATTGCACTCGTATTTTCACAGGAATTCCCCAGTGCTGCCCAGCTCTCCTCAGTTACTCATGCTCACTGCAGCTTTTCATCCTCATTAGCGCTCTGTGACAGGGAAACACATCCCAGCTATAAAGATAAAAAACCAGATCCAACCAGGTAGCCTGTGGGGGACGCATTCTCTCTCTCTCTCTTGTGGGTATGCTGCTGGCAGCGATCCCATGCACAAAGTACCCCCCTCGGGTCCCTGCACATGGTGCCCAAGGCACTCACTCAACTCCCCGGCCATTCTGCTCCTCTCATTTCCAAGATGTGAAGGACAGTAGCGAAATTAGCTACTAATGGCCAGAGACAGCCTTTTACAGCTGACCTGCCTTCACACAGCTGGCATTTGGACAGCAGGAAATCATATTTTGGCATTAAGAAAAGCCTGCTCCACATTTTGTTTCCCCAGTCAGATTTCTTTTTAAGCGAGTTGCTCACATCCACGTGTGTGTCATGCACAGCAGGTACAAATCACTACGGGCCAGGGTGCCATCAGAGGGGAGGCTCGCAGGGCATTACGTACATGTACTGTGGCAAAGTCTGACCTTTATTTCAATGCTGCACATCCTCAAATCCTGGGAAGCCCAGGGGAAGTACTCAGCTGCTCTGTAAATATCGTAATTGTGGTACAAAAACAGTTTGCAATATACAACTTAAATAAGAAAACAGTCATTGTAGCTGAGCCCACAAATTTACAGGGCTACTTTTCACAGTAATTTTAATAATAACAACACGGCTCAACCTCCCTATGCTATGCAGATGCACAGTGAGGAGCTGGTGCCCCAAAAACCTGGTGCACAGCCTTTCCCAGCGTCCCTGCAACAAGGGTCCTGAGGCACAAACCTGCCCAGGTCTGCTCAGAGACAACATCTTGCTACACACACACTCACACGTGCGTGCACGCAGAAAACCATCTGGCACACAGGCTAAATGACACACCTCAGTGCCTACTGATGGCTGCAGGCCACACGGCAGCTATTAGTGTGACACGAAAACATTCCCTAAATAACAGCTAGGAGCATGTCTATCCTCCCTGAGAAGCAATGAGTCTGTGTCACCAAGTCCCCAATGCACTCTGCACTTGGGCAAACAGGGAGGCCTCCCCCTTCTAACAGGAAGATGAAAAGAATCCCTGTTTGCATGGCAGTGCACAGGCTGCTCCTGCCCAGGATGGGACCACAGAGGAGGGAGGTGGAACCACTCTGATAACTCAGCATGGACAGATCCCTGCAGACTCCCAAATAGGTGAGATAACTTCACACACTCACAGAGCAGTGCAGGAGCCACAGCTATAAATTATATTCTCCAGGGGTGGCAGGGAGCAGGAGGAGTAAGTTCACAGTGGAAAATTTCCTTTCTCTCTAAAGGAAGAGGCTGGAGTGACAGAGCACTGCTGTTCATGGCCCGCTTCTGACAACCTTGGAAAGCCCCAGAGGAGCCCCCCACGTTCCACGAATGTCCCTCCACCTCCACAGAATGAAGAGTGTTTCACTGACCTCAAATCTAGGGCTGACAGAGGAGGGATGGGCACAGGGACAGGAGACACCACACACAGCCTTGCTGCTACTTCTCCTGCATGGAACAAACTCTCCCCTGCCTGCAGACTCTGCAAACTCTCCCCCTGCTGTGCTCCAGACACATCTTGCTGTGCATTTTACTCTCACCTGCTGCTGGAAGAAAGGCAAGCTTTACTTTGACTGCACTAACTGAGGAAGCTGCTCAAAGTTCACCAGGATTGCTTGCTTTGTTCGGGTTTGCAATATTTTCTACAGCTTTCTGGCCATGTGGATGGCTTACTGGAAGTCCTCAGCCCCTATCTCCTTGCACCAAGTCCCAGGAGGAAGGGATGTTGGAAACTGCCAAATGCGAGGTGCCAGCACTGACTGCGAGTTCAGCAGCTCTTTAAATACTGTTCTTGCAGACCTGTGGTTTCCTACTCCTGCTGGGAAATAAACCACTGCAGAACACATGGAGCCTGATCCACAGTGACACGGCTGGGCAGCCACCAGTTCAACCACTGCTCGTGAAATATGGTGAGGGTTGTGCAAGGAGACAAGGAAGTGAAGGTGTCCCAGGCTACTGCTTGCAGCAATACCTCTGCCTAGTGTAGGCAAAGCTTCACAAGTCCAACAGTAAATTCAATCTCATTTACAATTTTCTTTCAGTTTTTTCACTGGGAAGGGTCCTCCCCATTCACCAGCAGGCGTAGGGGAACAGAGGGTACTGGCTCCACTCTGCCACGGTGCCATGGGCATGTCCTGGAGTTCCTTGTGTGTTGTACTCCGTGGAGAAGGCCGAGTAGCTCATTGCCCTGTACTGGCTGTGGGAAGGCACCACCCACTGCCCCAGGCCCTGCTCGGTGCCATAGGGACTGTACATGGGCGCCCGGGCCCCGGCTTTCCCCACAGAGTCCAGAGCCATGTTCACCACTCCTGTGTAGTCCTGGGGAGGAGGCAGAGGTGGGGGCAGCGGGGGCAGGTTGGTGAAGCCCTCTGGGAGCTGTTTGGAGTCGTGCTCGGGCACCATGGCGAGATCCAAGGCGTGGCACCTTGCCCGGAAATCGTTCAAGGTCGCGGTGTCACGGCTGGGAAGCTGCTGGCTGTCCCCAGCTTCGTGGAACCTGGGCCCAAGGGCAGAGAGAAGAACAAGTCAGACGTACCAGAGTGGAAAACCATGGAAAACCCACAAAAATCCCCTGGGGAAAAGCAGGGCAAGCTCTTCCCCTTGCCTACTGCTTCATCTTACTGTTACTGTGGATTTTAGCCCAGGCCTCACTGTCACACAGAAAAATGAAATGACAGAAAAGGTAAATCCAGACTAACTTAGTTTGGGCTAAGTTCTAGTCTGGACTCACACCCAATTTTGCAATGAGGAAGGAAAAATGACTGGAGTCTTGTAACTCCTCCAACACTTCCTCCAAAGGACAGGCAAGCTCTGTAGTACTCAGAGCTGGCTGGGAGAGAATTTTGGGACAGAGAAATAAAGAACATTACAAAGACATGAGCACGCCCAGAACCAGTGGGCTAGAAGAGAAAGGCTATCCTTGGACCGATGTCCATGCTAATCTACCATCACTCAAACACATGTGCTCTCCAACAGAAAGGCATCTCCCCCCCTATTCCCAGCTGGCTGTTTTTCTGAGGGAATACCCAGCAGAAGAAGAGGAATCCCAGCAGCTGCAGTGTGGCTTTGGAGCAGGAGGCAGCACTCACCGGTATGTGTGGTAGGATGGCGTTGGCACCTGCTGCTCTCTGGCCAGAGCCTCCCTCTGCTCAGCAGGCACTGGTGAGGCCGCAGGGAAGGCCTGGCTGCTGTTCTGCTCCGAGCCCCAGAAGGGATAGCCACTGCTCACCACCACAGGGTTACTCTCTTCCTTCACGTCTACATTCTCGTCCTTCTCAAAATCTGACTCAAAGCAGGGAAAAGAAAGAATGGGAAAGAATGAGAAAGGGGAAGAGGGAGGCAAAGCTCACAATGGTCTGTTGGCAGTTGCAGTAATCCCAGGATGGTGGAAGGAAACACACAACCACCTTCTGCAGTCCTTCTGCCTTAAGGGAACAGCCCCTTCCAGCTCCTTTCTGCCCAGATACTGTAGTGGTCAGTGCTGCCTGCCCTCTCTCCTTAGCTGTGCCACTGCAAGCAGCACCATGAGCTGGAGCAAGGAATGATTTAGCTTAAAGAACTTTCTGAACATCATTCTCTGGGTTTGTTGTGGTCAATATTACCACGTTCCTCAGCAGCAGGCTCCTTTTCCTCAGGCAGCTTCCTCTTCTGGCTCTTGGCTGGACTGGGTTTCTGGCATTTGGCTCGTCCTTCCCTGGAAAGAAACAAGAGATGGGGGTAGCTTGGATGTAAGCTTTTTGCCTAGATATATAGGCAGGGATGCTATTAGGAGGAGAAAGAAAATCCATAACATTTTTAGAGTTTAAGTAAAAAAGAGTCAGTTTTGGCCTTTTTTCATCAGAATTTTTTTTTTTGAGGAGATTTTTTTCAGGCATAAAATAACACAAAACAAAATCTCAGATATTTTTGTAACATTTTCTACTTGGAAAAAACCTCCATTTTTTTCCTTCTCTATTGCCAGCCTGGGGTTGCAATTTAAGCTTTTTTTTTCAACTCATCCAGTGGCTGCCCTCAGACCAAGCAGAAGATCTCACTGGTATTGGATCCATCTTCCCTCTTGCAGACAAAATCTCCCCCTGGAAGAGACACTTTTCCACCCACAGGAAAAGGAGACAAGGGAGCCTCCAAATGTCAGAATCAAGCTGATCTCCAAGAGACCAAATGGTCTGCTGTGGACTCCTGTTATCACTGCTATTCACATGTCAGACTCCAGTCTAGCTCCAATGTGCAAGGGAGTGCAGGTCTCAAATTTGTCACACCTCCCACATCTCTGTAGGAATTGTCACCTCCCACTCCTCAAGTCTCTTGAGAAGAGGCTGAACAGAGGGACATCACTCCCAGATACAGGGAAATGCAGTGTGCACAACGCAGCAGGCTCAGCAGAGCTGGCTGGTAGAGTTTTGTTCAAAGACCTTGGGTAAAATTCACAAGTGAACTCCAGCTAGAAACAAATCAAAATGAAAAAACAGTTTACCTTCGAGTGTTCTTCCCGTGTTCACGGAAACCTTTAGCAAATGGATTGTTGTCAATCTTGAGCTTTGTAATCTTTAAATGAAAGGAACAAGGCTCAGCATCACAGTGACTGTTCCAAGACCTTCACCTTTATCACAAGGTATTTATCACAAGAGATAAACTGTATTTATCACAAGAGATAAACTGTGTGAGTGTTTTGGACATGGCTTTGCCACAGTATCTCAGCTCTCCCAGCAGCTCCCATCATGGATCAGGAACTGACCCACAGAAAGAAGTGACCCTGCCAGGGTCAGCAGGGATTTGGGTGGGATTCATCTGACTAGAGAAATATACAGGGTGAGGGTCTGTATCTGGACCTGCAGCCATACTTTTTACTGCATTTGGAGTTCTGTGTCACTGACAGTGCACTCAGGACCATCAAGGTGCATGACTCATCACAGAGATGTTTTCCACAGGAACCACAATGTGCCTGTTTCTTCCCACTCTTCACCACAGGTGCCCAGGATGAGCAGACAGGAAGGAGACACCTTCCTCTACAGGAATTTCACAGCGTGCCCAGAAGCAGAGCCTGCAGACCGTACCTGCTCGTTCTGGTAGGCAGTGACAGAGGTGAAGACAGTCTCAGGGAAGCTGAACACCTGGAAGATGCTCCAGCGGACACTGAAGAGGTCATCGGCCTGCACGATGTGGAAGCGCGGCTTGTAACGGTGCATGGAGTGCAGGATGATCTGGGACACACAAAGGACAAGGTTTCCATGTGTCACCACTGCCAGCACACTGCAGATCCCCTGTGCAGACTCCCAGGACACCCATTTCTAAGCAGGGTCTCCTGCTGGGATTGGTGTCTCCAGCAAGCCCCTGTAGAGACAGCACAGACCCGTGCCTTCCCTGGCAGGGAGCTAAGGGGGCACAAGAGCTGGGCTGAGGGAGGCAGAAAGGGCACTTGGATATGTTTTAATTTCTACATCATCTAATTTTTCAAAAATCCTGCTTGTTTCCCACAAAGTTCATCTGCAATGAATTCCAAGAGAGCACAGCACAACCTACATGCCCATGTTGATCCAGAGTGTTGTTAGTGAGCTTCAGTTTTTGGAAGGAGACAGGTTCTTTCATCCAGTGGCTGCCAGGAGCTGGGGAATCTGGGTGGACATAGGTGCGACAAGGGAGCTGGGGCTCTGCTTTTCCAGCAACTTCCCACTGATCTTTATTCCACTGTGAAGGGAAAGACAGAAATCTGGAGCTTAAAAAAATGCTTTCAGTACAGAAAAGGCCCAGCAAGTTTGCTTCACTGTCAATTCAGTGCACTCCTCTGAAGCACAAGTAGCAGACTCTCTCTTACGAGCCATGATCATGTTACCAAATCAGCTCCAAGTTTAGGCCTCATTTTTCCTCCCTTTCTCCCTATGGCTGCCAGAAAAGTCTGACATTAATCATGATTAAAACTGTACTGCTTACAATGAAAATTAGTTACCTTTCCAGCTGCTCCCCAAGCAAAACTGACAAATAACTCCAGAGAGACATAAAATCCATCAATTACTTCTGAACTTTGTCCAAAGAAAATTTATTTATCAGTGTGACAAGTGAAGCATAAAGATTAATCTATTTTAAACAAAGATGAAAGGACAGCATAAATTCTATTATTTAAAGTACTTACCTTGTACCTGAAGTTATCCATTGGCACAAAATCTACCAGCATGAGGTACTTGGCATATGGGATTAAGCCAGAGACTTTGATTTTGCATTGAGGAAACATTCGTCTGAAGGAGAAATGAAAAATAGAGTATAATGGTTTCTCTGTAAAGTGGCTGTTAATGATCAAGCAGCATGTCACATTTACTCACTACTGTGCAAAGCCCTGTCAGCAGTATTTCTCCAGCCAGCCACTGACCATTTGTCCATCTCACTGATGGACTGTTTAGTCCTGTGGGTTTAGATGGGGTAGACACTAACAGGGCAGCAGTCACTGAGGGCCTGACACTGTTTCAGCTTTTGTTCTTCCAATTCCTCTAACACACCAGTGGGAAACTTGAAAGGAACTATTTGGAGGTTGTACGTAGTTCCTGGCCTGCTGCAGCTCTCGCAGCCCTGGAGGATGGATTAAATCTGAGCGTGGGCAGAAGACGTGCTCTCATCTAAGAGCACACCCAGCTTTCTGTTCCTGTACTCCCTGCCACTACTTTTAACTTCTGACTCTGCAAAAAAGCTTTGACAGCTACCTCCCTACCCAAAGGGATTATTCCAGCTCACAGCAGCTTTGACACAATACTTTACAGCTTCACAATTCCATCTTTCACTGCAAGCTCCACAATACATGACTCATTTATACCTCAGTGGAGTCTGCACACATAGATCTTTAAGAGTCTGGGCCATATTCTTGTCTGCAAACACAGATTCAAACCCAAACATTTACTGCTCAACTGCTGCTGCCTGTGACCCAGGCAAAGGGAGCCCAGGGCACTTCCAGAGCAACCTCAAAGTGACAGGAAGAACACCAGTGTTAAGTGGTGAGATAAGGGTACAGGAGTTTTCTCAGCACATCAGCCTCACAAGTGACCTTTTGCACTTCACACTTTGGACTCCTATGACACCCTGAAAGTGGAATTCTTCTGCCAGGATCAGGAAGATCTGCATAACTGGCTACAAAAGCAGTTTAAGGGCCACCATTCAAAAAATGACCACCTGGAGACTTTGCCAACAGCTCAGAGGGGTGTGGTGTGTGTGGTCAGCTGTCCTGTGCCCCTTACCTGCCAGATTTGGTGATGATCATCTCAGTTCCTATCTGGTGAAACTTCATCCAGAGCCCCATGTCCTCGAGGGTGACCACGATGGAGCTCTGCGGGAAGGGCTCCAGGCTGGGGGAAGGAAGGGCCTCACACGGCGCTTTCACGTCTGCAGGGAGAAATGAGACAGTGACTGCAGACAGGCAGGAGGGGAACTGACCCTGGTCTGGGCAGTCTGTGCCACTACAAACCTCCTAAAAACTGTTACTTTTCTTCAAAGGATTTCTGTTACCTAGTAGGCTCAGAGGTAGGGAGCCTTTTCCGACAGGTTTGGTTTTAGCTGGTAGGTCCTTTTGTAAGATCTGTGTGTTGTACCTACTCAACCTAAATTCCACTGTTACAAAACCCAGGCTGGCAGGTAGCCACAACCCACTGTGCTGGTATGATCAGGGTTACACAAAACACTTTATCAAGAGAATACAGAGAAAGCTGAAAGGATTGGAAAGATTTTAAGTGCACCAGTGGCTAATAGGGAAAAATGACAAGTAGGTGGTAGCAGAGGTGAAAAATGCCCCCAGAAGACAAAGATGAGACAGACAGGAGCCCTAAATGTAAGAGAAGGCAAGAAAAGGAGGTGACAGAGACAGACTATGGACAGACTATATTCTGAGAAGAGAATGGCTGGTCAGAACTGGAAGTGGAGCTGGGGACCACTGAGGAGCCTGTGAGGGGGTGGAAGGTGTCTCTTCAGTAACACACCATGGCAGTGCTGCAATCTGCCTGCTCTTCCTCTTGGAGGCACAGGACCAACTGTGGGCCTGGGGAAGAGGAAAGGGAAACCATTCTGGAAGAACTGCCTGTGGTGGTGATGGTACCAATCACCTCTGCACAGCTGTTTGAATTAAAAACCTCCTTAAAACCCCCAGCAGGTGCTCTCAGCAATATTGTAAGGCAGGCAAGATTGCTGCTGCCCTGCTGAAAAGCCCAGTTCCATTTTAGATCAGAACGTGACCCAGTACAGTTCTGGTGGGCTGAGCTCAGACCCAGCAGGGTTTAAGAACACTGCCCTGAGGAGGGGTGAGGAGCCTGCTCAGCAGGGCACCCACAGGAGCTCTGCTGTCCCCTCTGGGTAGTGCATTAGCAGCCAGGCACAGCTATTTTTTTAAAAAGTAGATTTTTCTGCCTCTCAGCCTGCTCAGATCTTATTCAGAGCATAGCAGAAAAAAGGGGGTTTTTATCTTGTTACAGCTTTCCTGAGTAATGCCTTCAAAAGAGTATTCACAAAAAGTACACAACTATTTTCAGAGAAATTAGCTTTTTTCACAAAGGGACATCTTTCCACCAAAACAACTCAATACAACTCTAAGCGGTTCTTCCCTCAGGATTAAGAAGTAGAAAACATTAAAATGTAATTTTGTCTGCTTGTAGAGGTCTTTAGGCATTTTAAAAAAATCCTCTACCCTTTTTCTGCTTTGATCCAACATTAATGAACTGGCCAAGAAGTGACACCTAGTTTGCTCACCAAGATTAGCCTGTTAACATCTTCTTACGAAAGCTTCCCCCATATCCTCTTGCAAAGACATGAAAGCTGCCATGAGACATGCATTTGGTAGCTCAGTGCAGCACATGTATCAAAAGGAGTTACAATAAAATTGGGCTGATTTCCCACAGGAGCCATCCAGTCACAAATAAATGCAAACAGGTTTTGATTAGCTAGACAGATGCTCACTCCTTCCCCAAATGAATTTTCGAATTAACATTTCTTTAAGCAAATTCCAATGCCATTAAAAGAAACTACAAGAAGGCAGATCTCAGGAGTCTTTAGTGAAGGGAGATTTCCAATGAAGTCGAGAGGAATTGAAGTGAAAGGAGTTCAATACTGAATTAAAAATCAAAGGCAGATGTTATCATCAGGTTTTTACCACAATGAGTCCACAACACACCTGTAGGAGCACAATGCTGCAGGAGACAGGGGCAATAAATGCTGCAGCTAAGGTTTGAAAATGCAGTTAATGCCTTTCACCCTGCAGGTCTGTGTGCACAGGCTGAGGCTGAAAAGCAGGACATGATCAGTCTGCATGAGGACTGGAGCCCAGCAATGGTGTGAGCTGGGGAATGGATCCGCTCGGCTGCCGTCAGCTCCTGCAGGACCCCGCAGTGATGGATCTGTTTGTAGGATTCTGTTTGCTAATTTTGTTTGGATTTTTGTTTCCCTCCGTTTGTGCCTGTGTAACTGATGGCAAGGCTCATGCACTCACCCTCCCACAAAGATGCCTGAGTGCTGAACTATGGCACGGAGAGGTTTGGGCAGAGTGTCCAAGCACTGAGTGGAACTTGTGTGAGCTGTACTTCTATGGTTTCCTCTTCTGTGCAACTTGGTTTTCAAACCATTATTATCTGCAAGAGATTTAAACCTTTTCCAGCAGTTCTAGTTTTACTTTTTAAAAAATATTCCTATTATCATTGTGTTGGTAACACCATAGTTGCCTCTTCAAAAACATGTTCTTTATGTCCAGATGAGGTTGAAAGGGAGGAAGCTGCTATGGTAAAGGCACTGAAAATTAAGAGATCTTCCATCTATTCTGTGCTTGATTTCAAGGTCCTTATACCAATAGGAGTAGCTCGTGCTACAGTTTCTGTATCTAGAATGAGCCATACATATCTTTTTGTCATCTTGGGGACAGAAAGGAAAGGAGAACTGTGAGACAATTTAGTAGTTTTAGGAGGAAGATCTCTGGATAGAAAATGCTGGAGTACAACTGCCTCACCTAAAGCAGTTCCTCAATTAATTTTCCATTACTGAGACAATGTTAAAATATCAGAAAAATTTTTGCAGCCTTCCCAAAATGTGTAGGATAGGATTTGCAACACTGGGAAAACTCCAATAAGGGAAAAAGCTATGCTTACCTTGACTAAAATCAGTTATTATTACATTTGTTGCTGTTACCTTCCAAGTGAAGCCCAACACTCACAGCTATCCAATCTCCACCAGGGAGGAACACACACCAATATACAAAGCTTTCTAATAAATTAATCTTGCAAACAAGCAAAAAATCCCTCCCATGCTCTCTGATCTTCTCAATGTCAGCAGAAACACCCTGACCCTCTGGAGGGAGCCTCATTTCTCAGAGCCAGAGAGTTTTTTGGCAATAACAAAAGTATGATGTTTTACAAATGCAACAGCTTCATCTCTCAGATGCATCCAATCATCACCTGGAACATTTCTGCTGTAGGGAGTCATACACCAGAAGCAACCCCGTAAGAAAATGAGCTGAATACTGCAATATTTGGAATCTTTAACATGAAAAAACCATAATACAGTCTACTTTTTTATTTCATTGCTGTTCTTTTGTTTTTCAACTTAAAATTCAAGTGGCAGAAATCAGTATGAATCAAATCAACGCAGCAAGGACTGAAAAAACTCAAAACAGCAGCAAAGGTGGAAATCATCTAAATCACTGCACATGTATTTTGCTCATGAATGAGACAACATCTTGCAGAGGAAAAGTAAGGAAGCTGAGACTGCACAGTCACTTCTGATGTGCCAATAAACTGGGCCAGGTTTTCTTTCTGATGTAGAGTAAAAATTTAGGGTTCAGTTGCATTGACAAATACAGCACCTCTGGGCTGGCCCTTAAGTGTCCCAAGGCATCTCTGTCCTTGTGCCCAATCCAATCACACTCCACATGGGAGAGATCAACAGCTGGAGATGGATTGAAGGAAAACATAATGAAACCCTAAGGAAATCACAGAAATCCTGTGCTGGGAGTGAACCTGGAAGGAGTCGGCTATGCCTGATTGGGGTTCATGCTTTCAAAGGACATAGGAAATTGGAAAAAAACCCCAAAAACCAGAGAGTTTGTATCAGAACTGTTATTAAAAATATGACAAGTATTTCCAAACTTTCTGTGGCCTTCAACATGAAGAACCCCGTGCTTTGCAGACAATACACAAACAACACCTCCAGCCTTCAGCTTAAGGGTTACACTGCACAAGGTGATGTGGGTAAGGGAATTTTGGGCACAATTGTGAGCAAACCTTTACAAAAGATCTTCTAAGGCTCTCAAAATACCACTCAAATACAAAATTTTTCATCTAGTCCCATGAAAAAACCCAGTTTTTAACTCCTCTCTAGCCCCATGCACTCTTCTAAAACGCTGGTAAGCCCTCCAGGAGCACTTGCTCCCTTTCTGGCATGAGTCTAGGATCTTTCCGTGCAGTGAGAAAAGGGAAGGAGTCCTTCACTCACCTGGTAAAGCTTGCATTTTTCCATGTACTGTGACGTCGAGGAGCTTGCAGGGCCAAGAGAGCCACCAGAGTTCTTACAAGGGGAGCCAAAATAGTCCAGTTCAAAAGCAGGTCTGATTTCCTGAAGCAAGCACAAGCCCTTCCTTCCGAGATCCAGTGTCAAGAGTGAGCGGGATGAGGATGGGACTCCAAGCACAGCTAGCCAAGGTGAGTTCCTGTTTTATGGAGGCTAATGAGCAGGGAGGAGCTTCCCGCCAGGGTTGTCCCCTTGCGAGCCTTTGATGTCCAAAGGGACAAAGAGAGGAAGGATCTGCAGCAATGGCTGGGGCTAGGGGAAGAAAATCAAAGAGAATTAACATGGCTTTGACATACAGGAAACCCTACAGGGGAAATGCACCTTGATTTACTGCTAACGCACTTTTAAACAAATAGAGACAAGACTGAAAACATCAGTTGAGGACTTAGCTGCAAAATAAAAACAAATCCCTTAAACAGCAAGTAGGGATAATTTCTCTTTGGCTATTCCATGGGTTTGTGATGATTTTCATCTTCAGCACACAGAATCGTTCTACTCTTGATATCTGGCATCAGAATCAGAACTGCATCCAGCTCCTTCCTTCCCAAGTGGGTGATGAACAGTCTCTGTAAAGTTTGCTCTCCCCACTGGAATGCTGGAACAATACCTCCCTTCGGCCACAGATGCCTTCTCCGACAACATGAATGTGAATAACAATGAACACATTTGATGGTGTAACGCCACTCATCTGCCCAATTTCTGCATTCCCAGCCTTGAGCTGCACTTCCTTTCGGGGAGGATCAGGCACTGAGGTTGTGCCCCGCTCAAGGCACTGCTCTTACCCAGGGAAGGCTGAGCAGAAATCGAAGGGCTTGAGCATTTTCCCTTAATTAGTTTATTCTGCAAGTGTGACCATTAGCTTTTGTGCTTATAAGTGCTTACAAGTGCTAAGAGACAGCAATCAAGGCTCAAGCTCCAGGGCCCAAGACAGCCAGTGCACCTCCTGAGGAAGGGGGTTCTGTGCATTCACACACACAAATGGCTGTACTAACATTTACAGGACCGAGACGGTCAAAAAGTGGAGGTCAAAAGCAGAATATCACTCTGAACAGGCCAGGGCTGGGGCCTGCACAGCAAATTTAGGAGCTCTGTCCATTACAAAGAACTTGCTATAAGGCTGCATCTCTTTCACTGTCTAGATTTATTCCAAATAAAATAAATGTTTTTTTGTATTTTGTCAGTGATGTTACTGGGACATTTGATCTTCAGTCTGACGTACAAAACAAATTTTGAATTTATTTAGTGAGTTTCTACACCCAAACAACAAGCCTTCAGTTCTGTTTTTACTGTCTTTTGGAGCAGGCAATGCAAGGACATGCAGAGAAGACAAAGGAGCTTAATCAGAGCAGGGACTGACTCTCTTCCAGTGGTATACTGAATTTTAGGCATCCCAGTGCTAGCCAGGGAAAGAAAAGCCATTGCTTAGTGTGGCAAGGAAGAGTGTTTTAAAGAAAAGGGTTGGAGAATTTGGGAAGTCTTGAGGAGGATTTTATAGCAGGAGATGGTCCACTGGCTCCTGGCACCTCTGCAGAACCACATCCAGCCTTGCTGGCACCCCTTTTAAACCACTGGCTAACACAGAAGACTACAGGCCTTTCTCCCTCAGGTGACTTGGAGACATCCAGAGCTGTGGAGTTTCAGCATATTGAGGAGAGGAATACCATGTGGTGGAGAAATGTCAACTTGTAGCTCAAATGGAAATTATTCATTAAATATGGGGAGAAATAAATCAGAAGGGAAAAGGTCAGCTGAAATGGTATCAAGGTCAGATCTCTGCTTGGGCTTGCACAGCCACTACCAGACACAAACAAAATAGGATGCAGAAATGCTTTTTGCTCTGCCACAGAAGGAAAGTCAGCATTGCATCTGCTCCCCCCTCCATGTCCTGCTTTCCTAATGCTAGTATTTTAATTGTAGAAAGCGGAAAAAGACAACCATAATCAGAATCTGAAAAGGAAAAATAGAACAAAAATTGGGTCAGATTCAAGCTAGCAGCGAGATGAATCAACATCCCACACAGTCAGAAACTGCACAACAGCAGCAGCAGCTCTGGGAATTTCAGACTTCACCTGACAGGAGCGTGGGATGTGTATCATGACTTACTGCTGCTTCCACAAAGGCTAGGAGATGGTCTCCTGCTGCCACTTCATTTGCACACTGTGTATCAGCATGTCTGGGGAACAGCACATTTGCTCCAAGTACTCAAATCCTTTTGGCTTCTCCCAGCTGATTGATGGGGAAGGTGGAGCCATTAATTACCCATGACTAGTTAACAATCAGCTTTCTCCCAGCCATTCTAGTTGCACTGGAAATGTTTTAAAAGTGAAAAAAAAAGTGAATTTGTTACTATTGCTGGAAAGCGTGGCTAATAGGAGCAATCCCCAGGAAATTCATCCCTAGCAAAGGGGGAATTTAGCACATTACCCTCATCTGTCCATCCATGGAGAGCCCTCAGGCAGTCTGATGGGAAGTCAGAGGTGACTGTGCTGGTGTCTAACAATTCACTGGCAAATTGGAGGCTGAGGGTATGGAAAGGGATGGGAAAGAGAGTGGATCTGACACGTGTAAGGCAGTGACACACAGGGCTCTGCTCTGAGCCCGTTTCAGCAGCAGGGATAAATCCTGCTGAGCCCAGCTCTAACAGCAGGCTCTGCCCTATGCTGAAGGGATGAGCTAGGGCATGTGTGATGACAAAAGCACAGGCCAAGAGCTTTTGCTTTGCATCTCTTTGAGAAGCTGATTAGAAAGAAACATTCCCCTCTGGGTTTTGTAGTAAGGCAAATGTTTTCTGGCATTTCTCCCACCTTCGGTGAAGGTTTAACCCTTACTGCTCAGCAGGACCCTGCAGGGAGCTGGTCTGTACACAAGCTCTTGAGCACAGTGATATCTTGCCATCGCTGGCTGCTGCCTGGGGCTCCTGGAGAACAGAAAAGGTGTCAGGCTTTGGCTAATGGGGCTGGAGTGGCACTGCCACCTCTGCCCAGGCAGTTCCCAGGGGAGCATTCTGCCCCGAGAGCAAGCTCCAGTGTGGGGCACCAAGTCACTGCCTGGGAGACAGCTGAAATGTAAAACCATCTTCCAAAAGAACCTGCCTTGGGTTATTGCTCGTGGGTGCAGCAGGCAGTACCCAACCCCCAGGCTTCCCTCTGTGAGGAAGTGTTACCATGTCAGCTTTAAAAAACTGGGCTAGAGCGAGGTGCCTTGTCTGCCTGGACCTGCACAAGCAGGGAAGGGCAACATGCAGCAGTACAAACTGCATCTAAGAGATCCTCCCCTCTGAAAGGTGAGGAAAGCCTTCCTGCCATTTAAATGGGACTCATTTAGCCCACTCCCACCTGGCACACAGAGGCCACAGTCCCAGAGCATCTTGGCAACTCTTTGTGAAGGATCCTGTGCCATCTGCAAGGAATGAGTACTCAAAAGTGAAAAGACAGCATGTCATCAACAGGGCCCAAAATGAAACAGAGAGCTTTACACTGATACCTACTTACTTTCATCTTCATTAAAAACATGGAGTGGTCTCAGATTCTCCAGAACCCACAAACTGGCTCCTTAAATCCAGGCTCAGCTCACTGTGAAGCAAATGCAGACTGATTTATGCACACGGGGCCATGGGGAAAAGGTGAGTTTTTCCAGAGAAAAAGCCTGATGAAACTCTTGCTCCTACAGCTGTGCCAGCATGTGACTCCTTGTCCCTGTTAGTGCCTGACACCTCACCCAGAAAATAGGAAATACAAGTGCAGGGCTGGCCAGGACCGAGCTGCTGAGCTCTGGCAGCACAGGCACAGCCTGAACTTGGGCAGCTTTCTGAGCAAGTCTCTGTGGGCGGCTGCAGGAATGGTAAAGCCTGCAGAGTGTTTTGAGAGCCTCTGAAGAAGTGGTACATATCTTCTATCATGCTGCAGCACAAGAAACAGTTCCTACCCAGCTCCTTACAGCAGCTCATATAGCACAGCATTTTCTTCTGATGCAGGGAAATGGCACTTCTCCCCTCCTTTTTATGGTTTTGATTATTTTTTTCCTAAGAAAAGCTATGTGGTGTCCTCAGGTATATTACAAGTGTCATGCATACCTTCCTACCCTGGGACCAATGCAAGGGACCCCACAGAAGGCAGATCTCTGTAGGGCTGCAAACCCCATACTGAGCCCCAAATTGCACCACCCCCAGATTTTCCCCGTGCTCTCAAGAGTGCAAAAATGACATTTGGCAAAGCAGAGCAGCTGTTTGGAGAGGGCCTGTTGGTAACAGCTCCGCGCTAATTCACCACAGGCTCCCAGGACGGAGGCGGAGAGCTGTGGGGACGGGTCACAGGCCACAGGGCAGCTGCGACAGGATCTGCTCTGCAGGCGAACCTGGGAAAGCAGCTCAGGTAGACAAAAACTTGTACATTATAGGCTTATAACACAAGACTTTTGCGGTTTGTGGATTGAGGTATCAGGCTGCAGGGCTGAAGAGGGCACTCCCCGGGCTCCCTCCCTCACATCCCCACAGCCCCAGGCCGCTCCCAGCGCCTCCTCAGCGCGGCACAAGAAGGGAAACACTTAGCGGCCACTTAACACTGCGGCCTGGGTCTGCCCTCAAAGGCTGCAGTCCAGAGTCAAATGCAAAATATGTCTGTCTAGAGGCCTTTCAAGTTCTCACAGAGCCCTGATGTCGGGTGCACTGTTTTCCTGTCAGCCCATTGTGTGTCCCAGACAGAGCTCAGCGCTCTGTCCCGCTCAAATCCACAAAAAGAACGCGCCGAAAGGAGCTGCAGCACCGGGAGAGCTCTGCGGGCAGCTCGGCAAGGGGAACGAGCACACGGGGCAAGCACTGCCTTCCCAGCCCTCCATCCTTCCTTAGACACCTGCACTCACAGCCCTGCATCCTTCCTCCTTCACCTGCCTTCCCAGCCCTGCATCCTTCCTTCTACACCTGCCTTCCCAGCCCTGCATCCTTCCTCCTTCACCTGCCTTCCCAGCCCTGCATCCTTCCTCCTTCACCTGCCTTCCCAGCCCTGCATCCTTCCTTCTACACCTGCCCTCCCAGCCCTGCATCCTTCCCCCCACACCTGCCCTCCCAGCCCTGCATCCTTCCCCCCACACCTGCCCTCACAGCCCTGCATCCTTCCTTCTACACCTGCCCTCACAGCCCTGCATCCTTCCTTCTACACCTGCCTTCCCAGCCCTGCATCCTTCCCCCCACACCTGCCCTCCCAGCCCTGCATCCTTCCCCCCACACCTGCCCTCACAGCCCTGCATCCTTCCTTCTACACCTGCCCTCACAGCCCTGCATCCTTCCTTCTACACCTGCCTTCCCAGCCCTGCATCCTTCCCCCCACACCTGCCCTCCCAGCCCTGCATCCTTCCCCCCACACCTGCCCTCACAGCCCTGCATCCTTCCTTCTACACCTGCCCTCACAGCCCTGCATCCTTCCTTCTACACCTGCCTTCCCAGCCCTGCATCCTTCCCCCCACACCTGCCCTCCCAGCCCTGCATCCTTCCCCCCACACCTGCCCTCACAGCCCTGCATCCTTCCTTCTACACCTGCCCTCACAGCCCTGCATCCTTCCTTCTACACCTGCCTTCCCAGCCCTGCATCCTTCCCCCCACACCTGCCCTCCCAGCCCTGCATCCTTCCCCCCACACCTGCCCTCACAGCCCTGCATCCTTCCTTCTACACCTGCCCTCACAGCCCTGCATCCTTCCTTCTACACCTGCCTTCCCAGCCCTGCATCCTTTCCCCCACACCTGCCTTCCCAGCCCTGCATCCTTCCCCCCACACCTGCCCTCCCAGCCCTGCCCGAGCTCACTGCTCTCAGCCACAAGGAGCAGCCTGACAAAACAGGCAGCAAGTAACCCCGGCTTAACATCCATCTATAAACACGTCTGTATTTGTACACATGTGCACACGCTCATATGCAAAGAGAAGCATCATGCAGATCTTAAAAACTGCTGGCAGTTTACTTAACCATGAATTGAGACCAGACAAAAGCCCTGAGCAGAATGGACTCTGCTGAGCAGAAGCCCAGCAGGCAACACTGCAGCAATCTCTGATGTTTCCAGAAAAAAAAGCAGCAGCTCAGACCCAGAAGATTTTATCTAAACTTCATAAATTTTCAAGATTGCTGATATACTGTCATGGTACCTTGTTTTCCAGAAAAGATTATTTTTGTTGGTGATCAGGCATTTGTAAAGCCATGAAACCAACAGTTAAAAAAACAGACTTCAATCATGCAAGTTAGGGTGCAAGTTACTTTGTTTGGGAAAGACAGATCTCTTCTGTCATATGGATGTTTCCATGAACTGTTCATCACAGTAAGGTTCTAATCAAACCAGGAAATCAATAAACATGTATAATTTCTTATCAGAGGATCTACCTTCAAAGACCAAATTAAAATTGTTAAGATTTAAAGTGTTTGGAATTTAAAAATAAAATCTGCTGTGAGCTCTACAGAGCTGTGTAGAGCTCAATTCCTCCAACATCACTATTGACTCTAAAGAACTTTCTGAGGAAGTTAATTATCATTACCAGAAATCATGACAAGAGAACAATTAAACCATACACAGCAGATTTTGATTCAGAGCACTTACAATACATCACGATTCATTTTAATAAGATTTTATTACTGCGTATTTATTTTCCTTTTATAGTATTATTTATAATTTCTTTTAAAAAGAACTATAAAAATTTATATAACCCTAGGATACATACAACTGCACATCCATCTCCCAGCAGCAAGGGAACTAACACACAGGATGTCTAACTGACCTGTAGAGTCTGAGCTGAGCTTTACAGGACCTCCCAGAAATAAAATGAACACCAAGACAGATTCATGCAGCACATGCTGCAAGATGCTTTCTGAAAACTGATATAGAGCATTATGATGGGACATACATCATCTGCAGCCAAGGCTGAAGTCAGTAACAAAGAGCTGAAAATATACATGGATTTTAAGCAGAAAGCCTTTGGATAAACTCTGAGCTGTACTTTTTCTCACCCAACTTGTTAATCACCTCACAGAAAGATGATATTTGGGTCCATAATAACAAATACTCAGGTAAGAATCCTTCAACACCGCTGATAATAGAAAAAAGCACCTGTCAGATTTCATGGATTCCTCAAATCAGCACTGGGATGAGGCTGCCATAAGTGGACATGAACTGACACAATCAAACACGGCTGCCACCTCTGCTTGCACTCCCTCATCTCTGCGGAGTTTTTTCCTTCATTCTTCCCATGGTGAAATTTCTCATGCTCACTCTTTGTGGCAGGCAGGGGCTGGGTACAGACTGCGGGCAGATCACAGCCCAGCTCCCTCCCCCTCCCCAGCAGATTGTGAAGTGTTTATGGCCTGGCTCTTATGGCTCTAGAGGTGCTGAATGGCCTTTTCCCCCCTCGAGTCCCAGCTCCTGATGGGCAGCTACAGACCAACTTTTAGCGGGTTTGGTCCGTAGTTGTGGATTTTATTGCCCAGTTTGTCTCTTCAGCTCACATTTGTAAGCTCCAGAGTAGATTTTTCCCTGGGTAACACTCTGCAGCTCAAAGAACTCCTCTTGTTTTTATTACATCCTTAGTGATTAAAGGGATATTTAAACCTCACAATGTTCCCTGCTGTGAATATAAAAGCCTAGCATCATTTCGGATAGATGTGCTTAGAAAAATAAATTAAAAATTAGCCCTACTATATGGAACAAATGCTTCTAAGTGGTTAAGAACATCAGACACCTGAATGATTTAAATATATGGGATGCAATTCCTTGAGAAACCAAGGGATGACACATGGCTTTGTCCTGTCAGAACAGTTACATAGAGAATCTTTCCTTGGAAGGAGGATAACAGAGGTGTGCAACGAGTGTGAAGGGTGAAATGAGTGCATTAGACTGAAAATACTGGATTTTATCTACTTAGGCACAAATGACTTAGATTTCTTCTCCTCTCTAACCCTGCAAATATCAATACACTTAAGAGGTGCCACTCTTAAAAACACAAACTTTGCATTTGTGAGGCAAAACTGTTTTTAAATGACTGCCACTTCACAGCCTGACCTGTGCCTGCCAACCAAACCTAGATACAAGCAATGCCATGTAAATTCAACAGAAATATTTATAAATTCTGCTCAGAAAAGTGCTGGGGAGTGTGCAGGAGGAAATCAAAGTCAGGTTTGGGAGCAAGCATTCCTGTGAGCACAGATCAGGTGGTTATCAATAATGAGGTCACTGGTTCTGCCACCCTCCAATACTGCAGTTACTGCTTAAGTTTAAACTACTGCTGGGTTCAGGCTTGGTGAGCTGAGCCTGCCTGAGATGGAGATTTGGACTCACCACCAAGGGCCTTCATTTCCAAATAACTGCTGACAGTGCAGAGAGAACCTCCCAGAACTGGAGGGTTTGTGCTCTGCAGGACAGGAGTGGACAAGTTACAGCCAGGGAGGGCTGGTTTAGATTACCAGAAACCTGAAGCAAAAATTTGAAGTCTAAGTGCATACATGGTCCCCCAGCATGTCTTTCTGACTTTTTTGTCTTGTATTTCCTCTCCAAGATGGCACTACTCCTTCTCTTCCCTTTGCACCATACTCTGAAGAAGCTGTCCAAAGGAGGAATTGCTGCATTCTGGAATTCTTCACCCCAGTTTCAGATTTTCCCTTAAGAGAAGATCACTTAAACTTTTGTTTTGAACAGTGATGTTCAGCCATACTCACCAATAAATATGGTAATATTAAGGAGGTTCCATTACAGAAGTAATTTCTAGGGTTTTCTGCACTAGGTGTGATTTTATTTCCTTGCTGAAAATAAAACCACAAAATTACCAGAGGATACATATGTGAAAATAGCATATAGCTGAGCAGGAAAGTAGCAGGGCCTCTTTCTGTGAGCCTGCTGGAAAACAAACTGGCAAAACCACATGTAACTCTTATCACCTCATTATCAAAACTACTGGGGAACTGGAGGGAGGCTGGATGAGGTGAACACCAGAAAAGATTAGAAGAGTTGGTGAAGGAAAGCTTCTGTGATTGATGGCCCTGTTCACAAAGAAGAAATGAACATGTCTGCAGGGTGTAAACATACAGATGACAGAGGAATTAATATTCTACAAAGGGATATAATTATCTTCATTAGTTGGGATGAAAATGAGAGAGAAGCAATTTGACTATCCAGGGAAAAGCAGTGTGGCTGTGCAAGAGCAGACTGTTTGCAGAGGAACAGACAAAGTCTTTCCTGTATCAGGCTTTTAATGGCTTTTTGCACACCCCAGTGGCATTGCAGAGAGCAATCCTGTCTTTGTGTGAGCAGCAAAGGAGGCTCTGATGGATCTGCTCCTCTCTTATTCCTGTGATTCCTCAGATGAATCCAGGGGCCACATGGAAGAATGGATGTTCTGCTGGCACATGAACAGGCTGCTTCCCAGTGGGATGGAGCCTGGCTCACTGCCACACTGTGGGTCACAGCACTGCACATGTCCTGTGTTTCTGCACACCAAAATTCACAACAGGCCAGCTAGGGACTCCCAAGGGAGGTGAGACTGCAACAGAAACACCACTGCTCTGGGAGAGCACTCTTCTTTGGCACTCCAGGGCTTATGGCAGAATGAGGGGACAGGTGACAAGTTTTTGAGCCACTGGTTACATTTCCCACACAGTGCCTTTGGGTGACAGTGGAGATACACTAAAGCCACCAGCCATTGTGTTAGAGCTGACAAAAGATTGATCCACGGATGAGAAAAGCATTTTCTCTGCAATTCTGAAGCACAAAGTTTATGAGCTCTTCCCTGGGCTTTCAGAGGGCTTCAAACAGCCCTCAGGGGAGAGAAAAGAACTTCAGGTTACACAACCATGCCCACTCTGTGCATTTAACTCCTGCACAGTGTTCATGGTTCACCAAGTCATTTTCTGTGTGCTAAAAAACTCCTGCCACAGGCAGCTCCTCCCCTTTTCCATCACAAGTCTTTTCTATCCCTTGATAACTAAGAGCAGGCCAGAAACAGAACATTCCCTGTGCTGAGAAGTCCTTTCCTTTGAGGAATCCAACCTAGGGCTGTTCTTGCAACAAACTGGGATGGACAATGCCTCCCTCTCCTCTGTCTCAGCCCTAAAGTTCACAGAAGTGCCAGATGCAGCTCTGCAAGCTGAAGTCCTTTTTACCAGAACTGATACAGCTCTGGTTGAGGCAGTGGGTATTTCTCACAGATTCTGGAGAGGAATATGCCCATCTTTGTCCAGTAAGGTCAACCTTCAGACTGATTTCCCACCCTTCAATACCTGGGTTATGGTCCCTGATTAGCAGAAATGCAGCAAACCCAACTCATTGTTTAAAGATGGCTTTAACCTTGCAGAGAAGTAAAACTCACATGACAACAGTTATTTAGGAACAGAATTTGTCAGGTTCTGGTTTAGCACTTACTGCATGAATTTTTTCTTGCTTGAAGACACATGAAAATATTCCTGCAGAAACACAGGTCTTGTTCAATTTGCACCAGGATCAGAATAAAGGAAATCATCACTGTTACCTGCATGTCCAGCTCTGCCTTTTTCAGTGCAGCCATCTTCACTGATTTGTGATCCAGGGAGTCCCAGACTGCTTCTGTGCCACATCCTCATCAGTTAGTTCTGTCTTGCATTAGGTGAGACAGTGCCAACAAATCTGCAGTGGGATTAGCACCATTAAAAGGTTTCCTGACAAGCCTGGCCTTACAACTTGTTTGCCATCCCTGAAGTTAAAGCTGAAGCCTGCATCTTATTCAGCACATACCAAGGGTATTCAACCCTCAGTCTGTTCCTGTTTGCAGAGATAAAAATTATGTTAATGGATGGAGATAATGTGGGAGACAGTTATTGTTGAGCAAACTCTGCCCAAGCCAAAGGATCCTGGGTTTCCTGACAGCAGCTCTGCCCCAGCTTTTCCAGAAGGTTGCCTTCAGAAATGGAATTAGGCCCTTAAGAGAGCCTAAATGCTCTCTTAATTTAAATGCATTTACCAATCAGAGTTCATCTTAAATACACCTCAATGTACTTATGCTGTCATTCCATGTTTAGCCAAACATTCTAAGAGATTTTCTTCAGCAAATAAACCAGAATTCAGCAAAAATAAAAGCAACAGAATCACCCCTCCCCACTCCAGCATCATTCTCCAGCAGGCAAAATGCTGAATCTACATCAGTGTTTTGGCAGTGAGGAAATATTCTCAAAACAACAGTATCACAGCAGTAATGTCTTCTGCTTTGGAAATGTGTTACCTTGATGTTTATACAGCCACAGGAGCCCATTCAACAATGGCAATGTGCTAATTCCATTGACATTATCGCTCAAATTCAGTCACAGGGGCTGGCGAATTCTTTTTTTTACATGGCTCTTTCATCTAAAAGAGAATAAAGCAGGACATAATGGATGGTTAGTAACATATTGTTAAATGGTTACAAGACACAGGAAATTTCAGCCAGAGAATGGGAAAAACTGAAAAATCCAAGTAAGTCTTAATTAGAATAGAGCCTTGGTTTTGCTACACTGCACTGTGCCAAGTCCTCAGCATTCAGAGCTAAGGATTCTCCAAAAAACTGAGCATGTCCTACTCTTACATGAGCAGACACTTTTTAGTCCTCTCCAGAACTCTGCTCATGGGAAGCTCTGAGTTATTTGGAGTTATTCATCATCACAAAAACCCACTAACCTTGTGTTGCTCTCATTTAACTTAATTATGGGAGTGGTTCCTAGTGGTTCCTATTCAATCACTCAAGATGAAAAACCCCAGAGTTTTACCCTAAATTGGCTAGAAGATAAAATTATAAACAATTTATGACATATAAAAATGACCTAGCTGCAAATTCAGTGGCCATTTAGAGGAGGGGGGACAGTTTTGGACAAGTAGCTTCTATTTGATGGAGACAGAAAATAGAAGATAAACTGAAAATCTCACCAGCCAGTGGGAAAGCTCTGAGGCAAAACTGAGTTCTTTTGACTTATGATTTAACCAATAAATCAATGGTGTTAACCATGAAATAGGTGCAGAAAGTGAATATTGAAAAAGCCCAGATACAGAACTCAGGAAGAATGAGCCAGCTTCAAGCCCATTGTATTTCAAACCTATCTCCAGTTCTGCTGCTGCTGTTCAGAAAGCCACCAGGATTTCCTTGCTAGAGCAGTATCAGCCACTGGGGGAGAAAAGCTGTTAAAGAAAATGATATTCCTAATAAACACTGCCTCAGGGATCACATGAAGACAGGTGTCACTGAACAGAATTTCCACTAGTTGTTCTGCAGAGTTCCTCTATATGCCATAGCCTCCTAATTTCAGGGAGAAGTAATTAGGGCTGAATTTTTTACCAGCAGAGATATTTCCACCTTTCCTTGGCTTTTTGCATTTTTCAGTGGTTAACTGTGAACTTTTGAGTTTGCATGTATTGAGGAAGTTAAGTCTGTTTATTTTAAAGCAGCTGTTTTCCATGGAAATTTTAGTTGTAGAAATACTTTATGTCACTGAAGAAACTGTAGCAGCACAGGCCTGGGGTGACACAACCTGAGGCTGCCCTTTGCTGTCTTCACTGAAGTCAAGAGGAGCTATCTATGTTTTGGTACCTCGTTGAATCAGGCACATCTTTAAGAAGAAACATTGTCCTCCTCCTCTCTCTCTTCCCAGGGGACACTCTGCACTTGGAAATAATATTTCCATATTTTGATATTCTTTCCAGATACTTTTCCACATGTGTCGATAGTACCAGATAAGAGACACTGCTGTGCCTGTGCCTGAGCTGTAACCAAAACGTGACCACACACCCAGCCTGGCCATTACCACACTCTGGGGATTTCTGAGTTTCACTGACATGGCAGCAAGTTCACCTTGTTCAAAAATAAAATGCAGCAGGAGTGCATTTAAGCACAGACCATTTACTCTTGCACTTTGATGGAATTCTCAGTTACCTGAAGGTGAGCTCCCCAGCTGGAGGGTGACACCTGCAGAGCAGCAGCTGGGCTATGCCCAGGGGTTGAGGCCCCTGTGTCTGGCTCTCAGCAGCTGCCAATACACGTCCAGGGGCCCAGCCAGGCCAGGCAGCTGCAGGGGACACCTCTGTGCCAAGGGGGAGGCAGTGCAGGACATCCAGGATTCAAACAACTCCCAGGCTTTCCAACAATCCTGCACTGCTTTCTCATCTTCCTCACACTGAGAAGAACAGCTCTATTAACAACTTCCAAGGGAAAGTACAGGCCTGGAAAAATGTGCCATTGTGGGAGGCTCCTTGTGCAGTTCACTGGAATATCCATTTTGAGGCAGGGTAAAGCCTCCCTTGCATGCAGGCATGCAGCAGGAAATGCACCTGGCTTGTTTGGCTCCTGCAGATCACCACTGTCTGCCCATCACACTGAAACAGGAGCTGACAGCTCTGCCTGGCCACCAGCAGCTGCTTCTGCCTGCATCCAAAGGCTTCCTCAGCTTGCAGAGCAATGGGATCACAGACCAGGAATCCTCCCATTTCTCTTTGCAGAAATACTTCACAATGTGCAATCCCAAGCTGTTATTACATTCCAAGCAAGCCAAACTGAAAAATCACCTTGTACCACTGCTGCTTGCTGTGAGGAAACACTCAGGCTCTTTGTTTTGCTCCCAGGAAAGACCATTTACTTATTAAGTGTAGGAAGCACTTCCAGCAGGGTGTCTATTGGGAGAGCCGTGACAGAAGTTATTTGTTTGAACTTGTGCTGCTGACTCGAGGGCACAGCATTGCAAATTGATGTTGTAAGCTCAGAACTTCCACTACAGATCTCTAAAGTTTAATTTTTTCCCCCCTAACCCACTCTAACCCAATGGAGATCTAAATTACAGCCAATACATTCCTAAGTGACAAATTTCTGACATCCACACAGCATGGTGAGTTTCTTGGTGAGTATGTTGGCTCAATTAACAAGTTAAGCAATTCTTTGAGCATCTAGTGCCATCTCTTAAAAAGGGAAAATTATCACTGCAATCTTACTGAAAGAGTTGCATTTTATATATATCCATGCATTTAGAAGAGAAAATGTGACTGTTCATACACATTAGGGTATAATTTAAGGAAATGAAATCTCTGGTGTGACTTAAATTACAAGGAATCAAAGAACACTTCTGAGTATGAAGCTTTTCTGCTCATACAACATCCTTTACTAATTATTACTGAACAGTATGTGTTCAGTGCTATATTAGATGATAGTTCATGCAATGCATATTGCAGATAAAACTCAGTTGCATATTATTCCTTGTGAAGAGCCTTCTGTATCTGTCAGACACCTCAGAGGAGCAAAATGAAAGGAATGTGAATATAGAGGCTAACTGTGGATATATGTAATAAATGTAATAATTCAGCATTCTCACAGGAAGCACAGTTTCTGAAATACCTTTGCCCTGTTACATGGCCTTTCACTTGTAGTTATTATATCACTCAACTAAAATTAAATTAATACCATTCCAGTGTGGTTCTCATATGCTTATACCATATATGAACTTCGTTTATATTACATTTATACTGGAATTCACTGTTGTTTGCAAGGTCTCTGAAAGAGATGGGAGAGAAAAAAAAATAGGCTGAGAAATAAAACTTGAGAGGGGGATATCTATGTCTAATCTGAGAGCAAAACCTACTTTTTACCATATATGTTGACTTGGCTTTAGATAGGCAGTTTCCCTCAGTAAGACAATGCACTTAGAGAGACACTGCAGAGTGTTCCTCCCACTGGGATTATATAATGGCATGTTTTTCTACCAGCTACAGACACAACCATTTAATTGTGCAGATAAATCTTACACGCAGGCAGAAGTGTGATTTCACTCTTCCCCTTGGTAGAAGTGATTTGGTTTTTGATTCTGCAGTCAGTGGCCTCAGCTCCACATCCCTGCTCCCTTTCCTGAGCTGCCAGATGGCTGCAGGACCTCGGGCTGCTCCACATAACACACTGCCTGACGAGATTTTATCCAAGTTTGAACACTACATCTTTCTTCCATCATTCCCAAACACATTTTCATCCCTGATTAGAATTTGACTTGAACAGAACTACCTCAAAGCACTTCTCAGATCCACAAGTTGCATGTTTGTCACTGACTCCTGGGCTCAGTTTTGCTGGCACAAGCCCCACACCACTGCCATGAACCAGAGCTGAACTAATCAGGATTCCCCCTGATGGAGCTGAACACATCATTTGAGCCATTTCACACAAGACTGACTGGCAGGAGATTCCCATGACACCCCAGTGTAATATACTGCACATGATGAAAATGGAAACACCCAGGGGGCTTCTTATGGGGGAACTGAGGAAGAAAAAATGGAAAAACAGTCATGGGGCAGATTTTTGTCTGAAAAGCAAGTATATGGTGGACCTGTTTTCCTGCCAGTGTCAATATTAATGGTGACAAAGCAAGCTCTTGTTTTTTGTTGCCATGGCCAGGGACACAATCCTGTGAGCAGCCTGTGAGGGCTCTCATCCCCTCTGCCTTCAATCAGACCATACATTATGCAAAGGACATATGGCACAGTAGCAGAAAGCCCTTAGAACTCAATGGGCAAACCCAGCAATGCACTGTAGTCTCAGTAGCTTCAAGATAGATCTTGGACATCCATTTAGGGTGGGGTTGGTCCCCCTCCCTCCCCTGCTCTGTCCTAGGGCCCCCTCTAGTGCTCCCGGAGCAGGCAGTGACACTCCCAGGTGACACGGGGGAGCCCTGGGCAGGCTGGAGTGCAGCCACAGCCTGCAGACACCTGCACAAGGCTGTTCCTGAGGCCAGGCAGCTTTGAGGGCTGCACCAGAGCCTCTGGAGTTGGCTAAACGAGCACTTGCTGATGGGTGTCACTGTCACAGATGCATGAAACAGCAGCAGGAACAAAAATGTCTATGCAGGGAGATGCACCTTTTAATCTCTGCTGAGATTTGCCTGGGATTCTGTGGGTATTAATGTCAAAGAGCCATTTCAGTGAAGGTAAATCCTCCTCCAGAAGCCAACAAACCCAGATGCTGGTGTTGTCCTCTGCAATCCCACCTGTTCCACCATGCCCTGCAAGGACAGCTGGAGTCCCACGAAGGCATGACTTGGGCCAGCACAGCCTGTGGTACAGCACCCTGAGGTTACTCCAAAAACCATAAATAACATCACAACTTGAATCCCTGGTCATTAACTGGAAGGGAAAGAAGGCAATTAACATTCAGCCTACAGTGAACCTCTTACCATCATCTTCAAATGCAAGCACAAAGCCTCTTCATCCCAGCTTTCCATGACTAAGAGGCCACAAAACTGATGCCTGCTGTGCTTTTTTGTTATCTCATTTACCTGCCACCCACTCCCCTAAAATATGCAAGCACTTGCAGGAGCAGAAATGAGCTGAGCTCAGTGTGTAACTGTACACACAGCTACTCCACAGATGCTTCACCCTCACTGGAATTTCCAGCTCGATACTGTGCTTTTCACAGTGCTGTGATCCCACCCTCAATGGCAGGACTTGGTCTGTTCTCACCTGGCCCCTCTGCTTCCTTCAGTCCATTTTGTCTCCTATCAGCTTCAGCTGCTGCTGTGCCTTCCTCATCTTTTCCTGGTCCCTTTCTCCCTGACCATATGGTGTTTATTTTGGCTGCAAAAGACATTAATTTCATTATTCATGAGAAATCTCACTCCAATTAAGGAAAAAAAAACCAACCCAAAACCAAGAGACAACAACTGACAAACTCTAGCACATAATAAAATTAAGGAGGTACTTGGTATCTTCCTTGATCTGCTATTTTGGTTGTGGAAGGGAACATTATTAGCTTTTGAAAAAAATGCTACAGCATTTGTCAGACAGTGGGCAGAAGCCACTAATGACAGCTGTGCTCAACAAAATTAATTCTTAGTAAAACACTAGTCCTTGCCTAGAGAGAGAAATTCTCAATGGTCTTAACTACACATGGATTATATAATCCCTGTGCCAGGAAGTGAAATTGCAAACAGCCAAACCCCAGTACTGCATATCTTAACAATACTTTCACCTTAACAGTGAAAGCCATCTGTGTGCAAGTGTCCAGCAGCAGCACAGAAAGGATATCAACTCTCCACAAACTACTCTCCACAGCCAATTCAAAATAATTCCTTTTTCCATCTCCTTTGGAACAAAAATGGTTTTGCTATTTGCCTGAAAGTCTTAAGAGTCTGGCTTTTCAGTAGCCAGAAAGGATTTGGTTTTTAATCAATTACTGTCAAAGGAAAAAACATAAAGAAAGCCTCACCCCACTTGGTCACAGACCTCACCTTGAAGCTTGCTTTAGGCACCAGACATTCCTGTCCCTATGGCTTCCCAGGGAAAACCCAAACCAGAACCATCCCAGAGCACCATACTTCAGCAGCTGCCATTTCTTTGACTGGCACATCAGAAAGGCACCTGGGAACAGAGATTTCAGAAGAAATGGGCACCCAGTAAATCCTGAAGGCAGATGCAGTGTTTCCATTTGATCTGTGACTTGGAAAGCTGGATCTTGCCTAGGCTTGAATTTCCAGCTCTTACCACCAGGATTAGACCAAAATAAAGGAATCTACTCCAAGCCATGGCTAACTGCAGTTTTACTGCAATACCTTTTCTTGGTAATTCCACAAGACGACATGGCCAAGCTTCACAAGGTGCATTCATTACTCAGTGAATATCTCTGTTTGTGAGGATTTGAAGCTCTTGCTCTGAGTACCTTTAGGGATGGTTTGTTCTTCAGACAAACATCCTTATCTCAGTGCATCCAGGGACCTTGGCCCCTTCACCCCCAAATGTGGCTCCTTCCTTGAACTGAAGAACTACAGCAGCTGTACTTACAGAGAGGAGGTTTCACACATGGACAAGAGGAAAGGCTCCTTCAGTGCAGCAGGAACACCCTTGTGGAAGAAGGGCCACAGCTGAGAAACATTTAGTCAATAGCAGAAGGGCAGGATTGGAGGGAGGTGGCCTGTATAGTTCAGTCTCAGTAATTTCTTGAGCTTGAGAAAAAGTCCTTGAGCTACTCAAGACCATAATGGGAATAAAAAAAAAATCATAAATTTATTAAAAAAAAAAAAAAAAAAAAAAAAAAAAAAGGAAAACCAGGTAAGAGAATTCAGCATAGAAAAAAACAAATTGCACAGTTGAAAAATTTGAAGGTTAAAATGAGTTTAGAGCAGTCCAGCAAATGCAGCTCTTGTTGCTGGCAAGAACAGTTACACTTACTGTTCTAGCTTTCCCAAACCAGCAAAATCTTAAATCCTTCTCAAAAAGCAGGACTAGAATTCAAAAGAAAGCTCAAGACCAGCATTTTAGGAAGTCTGGAGAAAAAAAACAACACAAAGCCTAATGCCAAGGAATCCTTAAGAATAATAAAGGAAAACCAACAATTTTCAGTGGTCACATTCAATTATAAAATCAAATGCTTTATACATCAAACTCAAGCTAAATTGTGGACCTAAAAATTAAAATGTGATCTTTAAGTTAGCAATACATTTAAGAATACACATTAGCCAGTCTGTGTAATCTATTCCATTTGGGTAAAAAAGCCCAATTGAGAACTACACCCTCCCCTTTCAATTTCTCATAAGCAGCTGATTTATTTCATTCTGTGCTTTCTTCTAAAAGACATCATGCTTATCTGAAACTTCCTCAGCCTTTTACCTGGCAGTGACTACACAGTATGCTGTACACTGCATTTATAATAACCTACAGCAAATCAGAGTAAACACTGAAAACATTTGTTTGCTTTTACCATCAGCTGCCTCATCTTTTCTGTATCAACTGCACTCACTTATAGTAGGTGAAGAAGTTACACAAACAGTTGCTAACACATCCAAAATGGACATGCTCACTTTCTTGTAAACCACATTTTCTCCAAAACAAAACCCCCCAGAATTTGAGAACAACCTTGCAATACAAAGTTTGCTGCAGCTTCTTTTTATCCACAGTCCATTTATCATTCCTATCAATGAGATCGATCACTGTAATAATGGATCAAATGCAAATTTATCCAGCCAAATATTCTGTGTGATCCTGTTCCCCATGTGGTGTCTGCCCCCTTACGCTGCTCATCAGCTTTCAAGGACACCAAGATGGGTGAAAAAGAATTCACGTCTCAGTGGGGAACTGAATCCACTGCAGCAACCTTGGCAACACTGGGTTCTGGGCCACACACACCAAACCCACCCCAAGAGCTCTGGCAGTCCTCAGAAAATAAAGGGGTTCCCATCAAGTCCTCCCACCCCTTTTTTGTTGCCCAAAAAAAAAAAAGGAAAGAGGAGCAATGCTATTTCAGAACCACGGCACCTTGTGCCTTCTCAAACAAACAGAGACAACAGTGCATTTCAACTTTATTAGAAAAGAAACCCAAAAGTTTATACAAAGCTCTGCATTTTACAGAAAACCAACCCCCCAAACACAAAGAATTCCGACATTGCAAGCTGTATGCATTTTCTGTTTTCATATACAGACATATATATATGTACATACACATATATATATGTGTGTGGGCGCACGCGGGTGTATATATAGTGTGTGACGTCGTTTTTTTGCATGGTTTGCATTCATTATTTTACAAAGTTAACATTCAGTAGAAAAAAAAAAAAAAGGATTTTTGTTACCATTATTTTCTCATATAAATAACTGTGAGCAGTCCCTCTGCAGATAGATAAAAAACACCTTTTCGTGTCATTCTGTAAAAAACAGACATTACTGAAATGGTACTGAAATCTTTCAAGTTTGTTTTTTTTTTCAATACCACCATAAAAATATCATCTAGCCCCCAATTCAAAATGCTTGTCCAAGGCATTAGAAGAGAAAGGACTGTAAGACAATTCTGGAAAGATCAGTTCTTTAAGCCAACATTCAGGTAGATAAATTTTGCTGGACCTCATACATCGGTGTGAAATGAGCACAAACAGGAGACCACCCTCTCTGTCTGCCTGGAAAAGCTGGTTCTTTTGTCTACTTGAAAGAGTCAAATTCCAACCAAGCCCCCAGCAGTGTGAAGGAGCTGACAGACCCTCAGCTCACCCTCCTTGCCCTATGACAAAGCCACAGATTCTCGATGCAATTAAAATCTCTACCAGCTCAGCAAATTTTTCCTGCTCCATTCACCTCAAAAGGAGCTGTTGGATTAATCATGGCATGGTTAGACAGACATCAGGTTGCTGAGCTACTGGGAGAAAAACTTAGCTAGAGGGGGAAAATACAAGACAACTAAAAGGAGGAAAACACTATAGAAAAGAGCTACTGGAGCAACTCCCAAGGCTCCGGTTTGGAGAAGCAGGAACAGTAGAGAGATAAGAACTGCAGCTCAAAACATCCTTGTGTTTACTGAAGTTCCTGGTGACAGCGTGATCCAGAGTTACCAACTGCCTGGTAAACAATCAATCATTCTTTCTGTCAAGCACCATGATGGGGAGAATGGTGAAGAGTCTGAAGGCAATACAAGTGGCTGTGGTGATAACAAAGGGAATGAAAGTGAAGAACACAATGATGCCAATTAAATGGAGAGTAATGCCAATGAAGATGTTTCAACTTCCAGAGATGCTGGCAACAAGAAGAATGGTTATGTGGTTGGTGTTGATGATGGCCAGAATTCATTCATATGTCCATGTAGTCATCATCTTCATCAGTATCACTTTCCAGTGAGGACTCCTGGCTTGAGGTCTCTAAGATTTCCAAAGCTGGCTGACAAAGGCTCTCCTTCTTTACATTCGCTGCAGACTGAGCAGACAAAATAGCAGACTGATCCCAAAAAGAGAGAGAGAGAATATATTGCTAAATAGTCAGGATAAACCCATGATCACAGGGACAAAAGCCCACTGGTTGCTATTCCTTCATATTCAATAACTGCCTTGTGTTGATAAAAGATGTCATCCTAATGTAAAACAACACAACATTTACCAGTAGGCTTCCCCACAGTTAACGTTCTGGCAGCTTCCCCTAATCTAAGGACTGCAATGGCTGCACTAGGCCACTCAGCCATTTCTGTAATTTTTTCCAAATCCCTCAGAAAAGGCATAGGGACTAGAATAGCTCTCCTTTCACCCACAGCCAGTACTTCACCAGTCCTTTAAGAACTGGCTCCTGCTGGTAACAGCTAGCACCTCCTTCCACTACTTATCTACCTCTGGTTATGAACTGGGGACATGAACTGTTGCTTCTTCCATACAAGTATTTTATTGAGGGGAGAATTAAGATAAAAACAATAATCTAAAAAATTACTGTTTCCCTTTTATTACCTTTAATTTTTGCTTGGTCTCTTCTGAAATGCTGCCCTTTGGAGAAAGGAGGGTGGGAGTGGGTGGAGTGACAGTGATCTCAGGTGGAAATTTGGTGACAGATGAAGGTATGAAAAGCTTTGGCATGTTGGGCAGAATGCGAGTTTTTACTCGGGTGCCATCTGTCTTGTTCTGCTGACTTCCCAAAGTCTGTGAACTGGAGCTGAGTTCAGGCTTGGAACTGGAGGCTAAACAGAAAACAGCAAGGAAAAAATATGTTAGGAAGTTATCTAGGATTTCAGATGTCAAAGAAGAGGGAAGAGTTCATTGTTAGATGTAAGGCTGGCTCAAAAGGCCTTTCTTCAAGCCTTGCTTAGAACCAGAAAAAAGATTGTATAATGACAACTGGAAACCAATAGTAATTAAAAAATATCTTACTGGATGTCAGAAACTCAACCTGACCAAGCACAACAAAGGGTAGTGCAGCACTGGCCATCTACATCTACTACAAACACCATCTTCCCACTTGGGCCAGATGCAATTATCTCCTGTCTCTCCATTCTGCAATGCAACAAAGAAAGCTCTTCAGCTTCACTTATCAGTCTTCATTTCCTCCACTACAGCGTTGTTTCTTCACTTACTGAGAGAGCAACTCCTCAACAATTGGAGAAAAATATATGGTAACACTTGTCAAAACTTCCCCATTACAAATCCTGCCATAATCCTGCCTCCTTGGTGTGCTCATGCCACTGGCTCCCACACTGGTTAGCATCATTTCCACATCCCTCCCCAGTGCCTCAGCTTGGGGCCTCCACAGTGCAAGCTTTCTCAGAGTGTTTATTGAGTACATCTCATCAGAAGGATCCAGCTCTTCCCCAGGCACTATCACATTACAAAATTATCTATACACAACAATAACCAGTAGATGACAATGCTGCAATGTTAAAAACTGAGTACTTGTTAAAAGAGATTTCTTACTAATAATGCTGCTTCACATGGAGTCCAAATTATTTTTTAGAAACTATATAAATGGAAACACCAGAGCCTTTCTCAGTCTGATAATAATGACAAGAGTTCACACACATTTTTTCAGATTCAGTATTGTCAAATCCATCTCTGGCAGATACTGGGAATGGACATGGCCACTTACAGCAAAATAAAATGCCAGTTTCCTAATGCTAGCTTAGAAACAGGCAGCAGCACAGCAAACTACTAAGGGATGTAAAATTGAATTGCATGTTCTCAACAGCACACAGGAATGTAAGAGCTGCCACAAGAGATGAGGCATGGCTTTCCATCAAGGTCAGTGACCCATCTCCATGGGCAGCCAATCCTTCCAGACAGTAATCAGACACAGGATAATCTGCTCTCACAAATAAGGAAAAACAAGAAAGCCCAAACATGACAATCTAGATTATGCTTGCCTGAAATACCAGGTTTTACACTTTTTTTCAATTAAAACACCAACTTCTTCTCTTGGGAAGAGGGCAGAGGAGGGATAGAACACATTAACTGCTGTAATGCTGGTTTTTATGTTTACTTAGACTGAGTCAGTTTTGTGAAAAACCATTTCCTTCTGCTAAATATCCCAATAGTGTAATCCAAACTGTTATCATACTGCCCCATATAAGACTTCAATTAAAAGAAAAATTCTGCTTTAAAGGATGCACAAACTATACTGCACAAAAGCTGATACTGGAGGTTTTTTATTTGCCTTTGCTGCCATGGTATTTAGCATGCCAGACATGCAGCAACCAGAATGGCCACTGAGGGATGACAGGAAGCTCAGGCATTGCCAGGAATGCATCCAAACCCTGCAATACTTGACTGCAAGGCAGGCAGAGAAACTGAGGCATGCCAATCCCAACTGTGCAACCAATCAGTGCCTACAGACTGTGCACAGCTCACCACCCCATTTCAGAATTCCCTGAAGCACAGGAAGCTCCTACCTGGGGTACAAACATGTCCTGAATTTGTGCTGGGCACGGGCTCCACGTGCCAGCACACAGGCTCTGGCGGTGCTGCGACTGTAGCCATTTTCATCTGCTGACAAAGCCGGGACTCCTGCTGCTGAAATCCAAGCCCCTCCAAAGGCACTTCAAGCTCTTCTTCCTCTTTAGTAATGAAATATAATTCACAGATTAAGAGACATCCTGATCTCTCTCCTAAGCCTCAATCCTTTTGCTGTCTAATCAACAGGTAAAAAAATCCTTTTAACCTTTGCTCTGTTTCTAAACCAAAACATGATGGAGTGAAATTAAATGTCGGCAAGTTAAGATGGCAAAAGCAACTTTTTCTTAGTGCCATCAATTCAAACTCTTAAAAAAAGGTAAATGTGAATTAAAAAGCGAAGGAAAAAAATTTTGAGGTTGACATTTTGTCATCTCTGCACATCTGCAGAAACACAGAGAGCTGAGCATTTCCTTTGGAGCTGTGAGGGCTGGGAGGAAGAGCTGCCACGTGCAGAGCAAAATCCATCACCCTTAATGAAGGACCAGCTGTGATCAGTGGGGCCCTCTCTGATCTCCAGCCACAGGTACCTGCTGCACTGAGCACAGCTCACTGCTGAGGAAGACTCATTACTGTGAACATCCAACACCAGGGCCAAATCCATTTTTCATGAAAAAAAGCAGTATCAAGTGATACTGAATGCCCACTCCTCACTGATACATCCACTGTACCCTATAAATACATTAGCCTAAAATTCCCACCTTCTGCTATTCTAGAACCTGGGATGCTTGTAACTCAGAATCCATGTGTCTACAGCCTTGTTATTACATACCAGCTGCACCTGCTTTTAAATGAGTGCAGTGTAAAACCAGTTTTCTTACTCACTGAGGTGCATGTTGTACCTAGCAAAGTCATCTTCACTGACCTACTGAGACCTGCCAGTGCCCTTGTGAGCAGGGCAGTGACCCTTTCAAGGCTATGGACACACAAACAAGCTCTTATTCTCTCTTAAAAATTAAGACATTCTTCAAAAAAACAAAGGGCTGCCCAGTCTAATTTGAGTCACCTCCTATTTCCACAGGCTAAGGTTGCACAGGCAGCTACCATGGACCAGCACATGCAGTGGATAGCCACAGTCCCACTTGCTCTAAAATTCTTTGTATGGCAATGCTCTAAATTAATTTGGGATTTTGACCATGCAACGTCTTAAAAAGGAATACATATTTTAACTTTTCTTCATTGGAAAACTGCTCCCACCCCCTCAAGTGTTGAAAACACTTCTCCATCTCCACCAATATAGAGAAGATCTCGGAATTTACCATGGTAATATTCTCCTGTACAAGAGTTCCCCTTGCAGAAACTGCTGCAGAAAACATCACAGCTTAACAGTCTGATCTACGCAGTTTGGAAGATGCAACTTTTTAAAAGAGTTATCATTTCTATGGTTCTTGAATAACTTGTATTAAAAAAAGCTCAGGATAGCAGGCTGTTCTTTCATCCACTAATTTTCATACGTAAAGAAAAAGCCCCATCATCTGGACTTGTAGCTGAAAGCTCATATAAGCCTTAGGATAAATGAGATTGCTTGTAGAGAAGTGTCCAATAGCTCCCAAAAAGGAAAGGTCACCCCCTACAGCACAGTTCACAGGCAGCTCCTGTTCTGAGCTGTTCCACTCACTATCCAGCACAAAATGGAACAGTCTAATGCAGATGAATGTGCTTCTCATTCTCAGCACTCTCCTGCACATTTCTCTCTGGATGCTTCAAAATACAGCACTGGAAGTAGGAAAATAATACTTGCATCTGTACATGTATTAACAGACCAAATCAGCTGAGAACAACACAGAAGGAAGTGCTTAACTGTAGGAATCTCAAGTAGGAAAATCCCAAAGCATTGTTTCCCTTCTGAAGAAGCAGAGGGCAGTGAAGGATCCCTGGGTCTTGCCTGCCCTTTCCACCAGCGCATTGGGATTTAACCCCATGCTGCCAAAGGAGCAGCCCCAGGCCAGCACATCCACATCCCATCCCATGGATCCCATCCCATCCCATGGATCCCATCCCATCCCTGGTGCTGACCACAGGCTGCAGGCTGAACCCAGAACACTCCCACGCTGGCATGGCTACAAAACACTTGATCAAACATTACAACAACATCTAAGAAAAGCAGGATGAAAATGATGATGATTTCAGATTACTCCACAAGACAGAGGAGAAGTCAATTCATTCTCAACTTACTCCAGCCCTCCAGAATCACCATCTTAAGTAGCCAGGGTAAGTACTAACACAATCTTTCTTATCCACTTATTAACCCAGAATACAAACCAGTAATTAACTTAGCAGGTACAGAACTATATACAAACAAACTGCAAATCCTACAGCTCCAACTATACTGCTAACTGAGAGCAGTTTTGTATCTACTTTACTACTTAACTACATTAGGGACTTATTAGTTCACAATACAGAGTAAGAGCTCTGATTTGCATTATTATTTAATGACAAAACTCTACTTCTTATGCTGATTACAATATTTGTTTGATTATAAAACATATCATTGCTTAAACTGATTTGCTGTACTTTATTTTAAACAAATTATGGCCCACTGACAAAAGCTCTTTCGAGCAGCCTAATTCTAGGAAGATGCTACTAGACTGGTATCAGCCTGTGTTCTCTCAAGAGCTATCAGCATCGTCATACACATCTCCATCTTCCAGAATATATTTTTTCAAGTTTTGAAGATGCAGTTTTACAGTGCAGTAAAATTAGATTCATATTTGAATAAAATATCTGACAGTGATTTTTAATGTAGAAGTGAATGAAAATGAAAGGGCAGGAGTCCAGCACACTGTGTATTTCTATCACTGCACTTCTGGAAACAATATTTGATAATGTTCTAATAGAATGTGCCTTTCAGTACAAGAGAAATCAAGAACCACTGTTAATCAATCCCTTGCTGTCAGAGATGTTCAATACAGTCACAGAATTCTATTCCCTCGCTGGGTCATACACTTTATTCTTTCAGGACTGTGTAATTTTAATTTTTTAAAAATTTAAGTAGAAACAATGTGACCAAGTTAAAAATAAAGTTAATAAACAAAATGTTTCTTAGACTTCTTGAAAATAGCAAGAATTGGTTGTTTCGGTACACATATCATAATCTATACTTTAATATGTCACATAGATATTTGTTCTTTTTTCATTACAAACAAAAAGATCAAAACAAGGAAGGACAATCAAGAATATACAGTAGGATCTCCTCATTATTTGTCTAAAACGGATTTCTGAAGAGAATATTTTAATATTTGTTTTGAGGAAGATGCTGTTAAAGCCCTGAACATAATGTCCTAGTTCTTCTAATAAAAACTTTCCCCAGGGAGGTAAAGACTCCACTAACTCGTGAGCCACAATATTCTGCAGAAGTGTGAGAACACCAGAATATAAGTGCAGCACATTCTGAAGGTTTTCAGAAGCTCAGATTTAATATCAGTTAATAAATCTTTTGGTATTACCCTGTTCTTGCACTGTCTTGGCAGGTTTTCAAACATTAGCTCTACAAACCCAGCTCAAAATCAAACCAGTTTCTGAAGATACAATATGCAAGAGACACTCGTCCCCAGGCTGAGGATGGGGCAGGTGCTGTGCTCTGGAGACCCATTTAGCACTCTCACAACACACCACACAGAAATTAAGCACACAGAGAAAAGCACAGATTTGCAATGCACGTCACTATTGATACTGAAAAGTTCCTCTCCAATCGAGCTGCATTACAAGAATTTTTTTTTAGCTTTCCCTTTCCCAACAACTGCCTAAATACATACAAAATAGTACACGACATAGAAAGAGGGACATCATACCTTTCAACATCTCCCTGCTTTAGTGAGGAAGAAACAATTCAATGCAACAACCTACTCCAGCTTTCCTCTCCAACCTCTTCCCACTTGTTGCCAGGGTAACCAGTGTTTGCAGATGCCTATAGCGGGCGCCTGGGTTCATGACTTCATCACAGTTAATATCCTCTCCCCAGCTCCTCAGCCACAGAATGCACACACACATTCATCCACTCACTATCAACACACTGATTACACAACCCTGCAACCGCTTTTATACCGACACCGCTCACTCTGCTATTCTGCTGTACATAAAAATCAAAAATAACGCTGGCAAAAATAATCACTTGGCAATTTGAAGATGTGGAGAAAGTTTAAAAGCAGTACTAGTGTAACCAGTAAGCAGCTGCTCTGGTCCCTCTGCACTGAACATTTACTGATTTGATTTCATCGTGCTGTCAGGTATGAGGCATTAGCATTAGTGTTATAAAACATTTTGTATGGAGTTTGAAAAAAACTCTTTAGTCGTGCACTAAACCTCTTACATTACAACTGGAAGACAAGCCCAGAAAACGTGACTAGCACCTGGAAAAAGCATTTTCCAGTTTCTAACAGAAGCAGTTTGAAGCATTACAGCACAGATATGTTAAAGAATATAGGCGACACAGAGTGCATGCACAAAGCACCATTTCATTATGGAAAAGAAGAAGGAGCTGAGCTTTGAACTCCAGGACAAAACATTAACATCATTTCAAAAGAAAATACAAGGAGAAGTGAACAGACAACAACCTCAAGTGCTTAAATAAAGCACTTGCACCACTTGCTTTCATTCCTCTGCAAAATCCCTTCCCCAGCAGTTCCCTGTGTCAAGACAAAAAATCTGAAAACACATCAGTAGGATTTAGCTGGTTTGTACTACCTTGCCTCCCAACTGCTTCAAAAGGATAAGGATTGAATTCTGTGTGCCTCCAGACTCCAGGAAACACTTCTCTTCCTAGTCCCAGTAACAACTGGCTCACTCTGCACTGGTGGCCACCCACAGCACCCACAGCTGCTCACAATTCATTTACTGTACAAGGCAGGGAATATTTGATTTTTTTTCCACCCGATGGAAGCGTGTCTGATCCTTTGCTCCCTGACATAGTGGAGGAAGTATCTTACCACATTTCCAAGGAGTAATACTAATGTGAAAACAATTCACTTTCCCTATTCCATCTGCCTTGCTCTCCAGTGTGCTGGGAATTAATACAGCTTTTTTTCCCCACACAGCAGTAGCAAAGGCCATGGAAAGCCTGAATTTGAAGGAGCTCAGAGTTTCCTTATGAGCTGTGCTACTAAGTCAGCAGAAAGACTGCACTGGAACAGGGGTTGGCTCAGCTGAACAGAGTTAAGATGCAGAAACACAGAAACAACAGAGCCTTTAGCCATGAGGTACCACAGCACAGACAGCAAGGCTACCTAGCTCATCACAGCATGTGGCAGGTACACTTGGTAGCCTTGCTTTCTCTATATTCATTCCAAATATCCTGCTATTAAATTTATTTCTAAAAAAGCACTGCCAAGTGCCTTTAGTGCATATAGCTGTAGAAAGAAGTATTTGACTTGAAATGCCAAATGCAGGAAATTACATTCAAAGCTGACACACAAAGTCGTATGTTAAAAATTAAGCATTGGAGTAATTTTGGAGGCGAAATGCTGCAGAACACAAGTTCTACTGGCCCTGAAAGAAAAGAAATTCAAGCAGTCTGGTGAACAGAAGTTTGCAGTGCAATAGCACAGCACAGTGCTATATTTATCACTAGGTCCTGAGCAGGGAGAGTGTACTGTACAATCAAATGAGACATACCCCAAAACTCTTCCTAATGCTGAGGTCAGCTGTCACAGACCATTAATGAGACTAAAATTTAAACTGGGTGGCTGCTTTGAAAATGCTTCTTGGAAATAGTCCCTGGCCCATACTAGCTCCAGATCCCTCGAACAGCCATGCTGGGGCTAGTCTGACAGCAGAGACAGCAGAATTCCTGTGTCCAAAACCATTTCCTGCCCCCACCAGCTGTCCTAGAGGTGCAGAAACCTGGCATGCAGGTGGGTAAAGAAAAACCCTGAAGTTCAACCTTAACTTTCTCTTTTCTTTTTTTTTTTTTCCCCAAACAAAACTTCATTTTAAAAGAGCAAACAATGGGCCTAGATCAAAAAGACAACAGTTTGATATTCAACTACATGAACTTTCATATGGCTTTATCAAAACACAGCTAATTGATATTTGTTTAATATCTGACTCAGCAAGGACATATCATCTGGAGAGCATCACAGCAGCACCTGTGCACAGGAACAGTCATTTGCAGTCTCCTGCTTCTGACATTTCTCTATGAGCTGCCTAACAAAAGCTGTAACAGCTTCCCCTTACCATCAGGATTTCACCCCCCTTTGCCCTGACAGCCAGCTAAGCACAAGGAAATTAGCAAAAGCAGCTGGCAGAAAAATCTCTCAAGTGAATGTAATGACACCCCACAATTTTCTAAGTACTTTGTAAGCAACACAATACCTGTGCAGAGGACTTATAACTACATCTCTCTTCAGTCTGCCTTTGTGCAGGAATATATGTAAATTTTATGCTGCTGACAGCAATCTAAAACTAGTGAAACTGAACCATATTGCAACCATAAAGCATTGCTACCATGCTCCTTTACAAAAATCTCCAAAAAATGTGTTGCAGTAGTGCAAGACATGCACAGGGCAATGGATCTCCAGGATTTTCAGGGAGATTTAAGAGTGCACAGGGCTAGAGAGGCTCCTGGAGCACAGACCTGCCCTGAGTGCACTAAACCCTGGCTTCAAACCATCACCTCACCTGCCTCTGCTGGGCAGCTGCTGCCCCTGCCCTATTTGTTCTTACTGATCCAACACAGGAACATAAAAATTATGACAGTTTTAATGTCAAGGGATTTTCTGCACTACACTGGATTGAGTAAATAAAACTTCAGGAATCTGAAGTGTAGATATCAGAAACAGACTTTAAGTGTACTGAAAAATTCTTGTGGAATGAGGTTGTTTCGACAGGAGGTAAATCAGCACACTTTTACAAAGGGAAGAGGAAGAGCCATGACTGACTGGTACTGTCTGAGCACTGCAAAAAGGAATTAAGAAGTCATTCACAAACAGGAAACCCCTGCTGGCATTCAGCAGTCAAGTTGTTTTCAGAGTGCATCCATTGTGAAAAATAAAAAGCTTCACAAAAAGCATGGATGAGACAAGGGGAAGTGAGAACACCAGAGCCAAGGAGGCTGAAGCAGCAAGAGATCAGAGAGTGATACAGAGCTCACTGGGGTGGGGGAAGCCTGGCTGATTCCCACTGATGACTCTTCAGTCACTCAGGCAGGCAGGAGCTTCTACCCCAGCATCTAAGGAAGAGCTTTTAAAGCCTAGGAGAAATCCTAGGAGAAATTTTAAAGCCTTGGGAAATGAGGAAGACAACTGTCAAAACCCAGAACAAGTCAACATTCTCCTCTAGAAATTGAGGAGAAAGTAGTGAAAGTAAGATGCACACAAGTGCCACAAGAAAACAGAGTAGAAGAACACATGCATTTAAGAGAGAAGCTTCCTGCCAGGTAACTGCAATCTGGAGGTAGCTCACATGAGGCCACAGATCCTTGGCCTGCCTTTTCTGTTTCATCTTTTTTTAAGTCATCTGTTGAGAAAACTCTGTGCTCTACAGCACAATTTTGAATTCAACAGAAAAAACAAGGTAAGACACTGACTGCAATTAAGAGGGTTGACTGCTACTACTAACAGTCACTTAAAAAGTACCTGAAAATTTGAATTGAAATACATAGTTAAAAGAAGGTGTGGACAACAGGGCCAAATACTTTTGTGTAAGGAGGAAGTTGTCAAAACACTGAACCACAGGCTCTTAAAATCTGTGCTTGTCTTTGGAAATCCACGACAAGCAAACTCAGGAGCCACTGAGACCAGTATGAGGTCAAGCTCAACTTCTGATGGCAAAGTACAAGCTCCATTATTTCACCCAGGAACAGGAATTATTTCACCATTATTTCACCCAGGAACAGGAATTGTGGATGTCCACTGATGTTTGTGTATCCAGAAACTGCAAGGAATCCAGGTGGGCCCTTGTGCCATGCACTGTTTTAATACAAGAGATGCTGTGCAAAATGATGGTTTAAATTCTCTGCAGGGATGCCTTAGGAAAACATTCAGTCTCCTCAGCCTTCTGAGCACCTAAAGTCATGCATCAGCTGCTAAAATAAACTAAGTTGCAGACTTCTGGGAAAAGATGCTCCTTACACCTCAGAGCTCTCCTATGACTCCAGCACCCAGTTATCCTACAGGGTGAAATGTCACATTCCAACACTACTGAGTGTTATTGAATTCTTAGGATTTCCCATTCAAAACCCTCTTTACTTGGAACATTTGCCTTTCAAGGATTCTGCAGCTGCCTGCACACACTCAAACAATTTAACTTCACTGCTCTCTGTGCAATAGTCTGCTCATCTTTCCATGCAACTGTTCTCTCTTGTATTTATTTCTTGTGTTTCTGAAACTCTCAAAGTCCTACAGGCTGAACTATATTTACACCTCTACTTCCCCTGTTGTGCCCATTTCACAAACATCTGAAATTACAGCAGGATATTCCCATGGCTTATGGAGTGCCACTTTCCTGCACAACACAAAGAATTGTCTTCCCCAGCTTTGAATTTCTAAGTTTGACAGTTATCATGACCCTGCTTTCATATTGAACTGCTTAGGCCTTAAATGGACAAAAAATTAATAGTGTGGAGTCTTCTATTTGGATTTTATATTCCAACTTGGTAAATAGCTGGCTTTAAGCAAAACACAGAACTTTAAATAATTCCAGGTATAAAAACCTTCTCTTGGTATCAGAACTCAAATGTGAATGTTTTCCTGTTCATTCCTCATAAAAATCATTATTGCAGTAAGGACAGCCAAGAAGAAAATGTCAAGATTTTTCAGCAATTTAGAACCATGTAATACTGGAACAGTGTGACAGGCTGGAGGGAGTTTACCTTAATTGTCCTATTTTAGCTTCCCCAGGGAAATGTTAGGCTGAGCTAGGAAGGCTAAGAGGCCCAAGCACATTTTTACCCAAATGTAGGCAGGTGTCTTGCTGAAACTGCCACCATCATCCCTGTGCTGCTGGACTCCATCACCCTGTGCTCTGTACCAGTTAGTCATGCACCAGACAAAATCTGAGGAAAACATTTACATCAGAAATGAGTGGCATAGCATCAACAATGCTTGGAAAAACAAATCCTTTTCCTGGGTGAAATCAGAGAAAATGAGAGCAGCTAATACTCTCTGATGTGTAATACTTCCACATGAATAAGTAGGTACAGGTAGAGGTTATGAGACAAAAAAGTTGGAAACAGTTTACTCTAAAAATGGGAGGAGTTTTTACCCAAACAGAACAGAACAGAAGGCAGATGAAAAAGGGTTGTAACAGAATTATAAATCTTTTTAGAGGAGGTGGATGCAAAGGTAGGAGAATTAAAAAGAAAAGAGGAAGAAAGGACACAGCAGTAATTGGTGTCTCTCTCAACTAGAGAAATGACCTGTCAGGTAGGGCTGAGAGCCAGATACAACTCATGCATTCAGCACTGAGCTTTGGAGAGAGAGCCTCTTGATGTTCAGTTTCAGGGGTGTAATTCTGGCAGCTAACCCTTCCACCTCCCTCAACCAAAATGATGTATAGAAAACATCAAAGAAGAATGAACAATATCTAACTCTACAACCTTAACAAAGCCCAGAAAGTCAGAAGATCAAAATAAATGTTCCAATCACTGCAACGTGGCCTGGGGAGTTGCAGAGAGGAAAGCACATCAGAAATGCTCCTGAGTTCTGCTTGAAAACCAGAAGAATGCATGAGTTCTTATCAGCATTGTCATTCCTACACCAGTCTCCTCAGTAAGTCCATAACAGCTTCACAGAGGATTCAGTTTTTCCTCCCCTGTTGTCTAGGCACAAACCCAAATTACTCCCTGCTGAGCAAGCCAGACAAGACATCTTATGACACCAGGCAACTCCATTCTTTTGCTTCCCAAGGATAGGAACAAATGTAATTTACACACAGACTAAGCCATTCCTTCCTCATCACTCCCCTTTTCTCTTTTCCCTTCCTAAGACAATCTCTCTCTGGAATTGTGAAAAAGGAAAATTAGACAATACAACTGCTGATACTAGATGTTAAATTTCAGTTTTGTTCTGTACTCAGAGATTAGCAAATTGGGAAAATCTGTTTCTCCCTAACTTGCTCTTCACTGCTGATGAATTCAGACTATGTGCATTCAAATAACAAGGCTGATTACATAAGGAAAGAAATGACATACCAGAAGTATGAAGACAAAAACTTTACAAAGTCACAATTCCAAACTAAGAAAACATCCTGTCTCACAAACCTGGACACAAATCTCCACTGTATCTTCATGCATCATTTTCCACAATACCCATTCTATATGTGACTCATTCATAACTTTATCTGGGCTCCCATGACTTGTCTAAGGCATTTTGTGAGTAGTGCTGGGCCCAGGCTTGTAAACAGATGGAGTGAGCACAGGCAGCAGCAGATGCTTTTTCAGACAGTGCTTCTGCTGAAGTTGCAAGTACAGCCTATGGCAGGTGCTGTGCCACCTTACCATGCACAGTGTCCCTCAGATATTGCCAATCACCTCTCTGGGCACCCAAGGCAAGTCTGAAATTGGGTCTAATCTTCACTCCCCAAAGTGGATCAGTATTGCCCAGCACAGAGATTTTTTGTCTGCTAATGAGCCAGCCTGCCATGACAGCAATAAAGCAAATGACAGCATTCTCATTTATTCCTTCCTCATCTAGAAAACTGTATAGGACCAATTACATAACACAGTCATCAACAAATCACACAATCATGCTATAGAATAAATAACATTTGTTTGGCTTCTTCAATCCTTTCCTGTGCTCTAACCTGGTATATAACCACACCAGGGCTATAAATAACATATTCCAACATTCTGGTCCTGTTAGATGCTTCTTTTCTGAAATGTGAAACATAATAGTGATGATAAGTTAACTTTCTAGACCATGCAGAATCTTGTTCATCAGTGTTATGCGTCTCCACATTCACATATGCTGGGCAGTGAGAGCTGCACAGCTAATTATGTTAATCAAGCACTTCTAAGACAGATTTAGGCTGCTCACCAGTTTATTGTAATTGTAATCACTTTAAAATACCTTAAATCTTTTTAAATGTTAAAAGAAATGGATTCTCAACTCATTGAAGAAAACAAAATAATTTTCATTTTAATGCTGCTAGAGACTTCAATTCTCTAAAAGAGATGACTATTTTCAGGCTTCTATTTCATGATTTCACATACAAGTTACATGCAGTGGTCACTCTTTTAATTTATCCCATAAATTAAAGCATGTATTGATTATACAGATCCACTTCAGGACCAAGACAAAAATCTGTGCAGCCTTTTGAACGTGGTGGAGTGATGAGAAAACGGGACAGAAACAGAGCTCAGGCACCACCTCAGCACGTGCAAACTGATCAGAGGGGGCCAGAAGGATGTCCCTGGCTGAGACTTACCACGAGCAGCATCCCCCATGCTGGGGGCAGCCTCTGTGCCCTGGCCCCGGGGCTGCTCCGGGTCCCGCTGCGGCTCCTGCGCGGGCGGCACCGAGCACGCCGAGGAGGAGGAGGATGAAGAGGAAGAGGCTGGTTTGGATTTGGAATGCAGGTCGTTCAGTCTCAGGAGGTTTTCAGGAGTCACAGTGTCTGGATTCACTGGGGTGGGATGCAGGGTGGCTGGTGCTACTGGGAAGAAGCTCTCTCGGTTGTCCTTCGGGTGCTTTGGGGTGGTGGGTGCTTCTCCTGTGGCCTGCACAGAAAAGGGGCAGCAGGAACACATTTTATGGACAGAAACCACTCTCTTCGAAGTGAATATAACAGAACAATGACTCAATCACTATTCTAAAGAAATCTTTTCTCCTTTATGGATTATTTTTCTGTTCTTTATGGTCTGTTTATCAAACTAGCACTTGAACACTTACTCACATTTACAAAGTTTAATTTAACACATCCCTCACAACATAACATACTTCCCTGAACTCTGTAATTAAGCATGAGGTACAATCTCCTGTAAACAGAAACATATTTCTTTCATTTAAAAATACATTGACAAGTGCTTGACCTGAAAAAACAGACTGCACTGCTTTAAGAGGCTTTGCAAATTATCACAAGAAATAATTCTTAGTGAATGATGTGAGAAGAAATGGAGAAAATAGAAAAATGTATTCACTTGTGAAATAAGAGATGACCATAACTCCAAATCATAAATTCCTGACAAGTGCAGAACTGATAACACTGAGGTCCAGCTGAACCAGGCTCAGGAAGATCTGCTGCCTGTGCACAGCTAAGAGGGGCACCAAGAGCAGTGCTCTTCTCCAAAGCCAGTGCTAAAACTGAATGCACTGTCATTTATTATATAGACAGAAGGTAGAAGTGGGACATAAATTCACCAAAGAAGGGAATAAAAGTACCCATAAAATGAATATCTTCTCTGTAACTTTTATCAGTAATCAAATAAAGTATTCTTGCTTGTGAGGCCACAGAAAGCATTTATTTTACACTCCTTACAGTCTTCATTTAATGGAGATTTACTGGACCATAAAAGATGCAGTTAGATAGAATTCTCAGATGTTTAATTGTCTGCCTCATACCTCTACCAAGAAAAAAACCTCTCATTTTAACCATGGTGATAAGAGTAAGAATGTCTGAAATAGAAACAGGATTCAGCTGTCAAATGTAAAATCAAATTGGACCCTAATGTCCTAGATGACCAAAGATTTATTACAAAGCCAGAAAAGTCAGTAGAATTTCACTGAGAGAAGAAAGGAACTTTCAGGTGGAGAAAATGCATACTTAAAATTCAAAGGTAGAGAGCACACAAGTACATTTAAAAAAACATAATTGGCAGAATGTATTTTTGAAGTTCCTGAACTTGATTAATCAATCTCTAAAAAGCATACAATTAAAACCTGCCAGATTCTATGTGTACACAAAAAAAACCAAACAAAAAACCAACAACAAAAAAACCCCCACCAGCAGCTATATTCACAATTGCCACACTGGATCAAAAAAAGGTCTGTTCTGCCTCTGGAAGCAGCAAGTTTCTGGTGCTTAAAGCATCAGTTCCAAAACTAAAACAAATGGGATCACACAAACCTGAGGGAAATGAAACTGCAGAAGCAAGCCTTCAGCTAGAGTGAGATCACTTGAGGAAATGTTTTCAGCTGTGATTTAAAGGGAAAGCCCTTCACACCCATGCACTTCATTAACTTGCATAATGGGTGATGTAGAACCTGACATTTCTGTGCTTGTATTGTATCCAGATTTTTTCCTGGAGAAACACATGAAGGTACTGCTTAGGTACATAGATGTTAAAAATGGATCTGCACCTCAGATTTCTACAAAAATGCACAGCTATTTGCAGAGCCAGAAAAAGGACATTTGGAAAGTAACTCAGCAGTATTTGGATGGTATTCAGATGAAAAATTATTAGAGAGAGTGCAACCCCATGGAATAATTGCAGCTGGGAGGGACCTCTGGAGGTCTCTCTGACTTCCCAGTTCCATCAGCTTACTGGGGCCCAGGGCCAGCCCAGTCCAAGTACTGCCAAGGAAGGAGATTCAACAGCCTCTCCAGGCCCCTTTCTAGTGTTTTACCACCTTCCCAGTGAACATTTGTTTCCAATCATTTCATCCAAATTTCTCTTGCTGCAACCTTCAATGGTGCCTCTGGTATGGTTCCTTCCTTTCTGCTGAAAATCACAATTCCATAACCTTATCCTCCATTATTCTTCTCCTCACCAGGATGAAGCATCCCAGCTCTTCTTCCAGAAAACTGAAACATTTTATTTACAAAAAAAAAAAAAAATAAAGCTGAAACAAACATGATGTTTCTGATTCAGGAAAACCATGACCAAAAATTATAATGTGTAGCCAAAAAGTGCAGCCCTATACAAAAGAAAGCAACACCAAGATTATTGTGTTTATACTTTAAAGGGAATTTTCCAGATGTGACCTGCTGAAGAGTAGTCTCAAGCTGCTGTAAACAGACAGGTTCTTCTCAACCCAATGAAACAAAAACTTTGGGAGGAAAACCAAAAAAATCCCACACTGACTTTGTTTTTTTAATAAAGGGGGTGGGAGTGGAAGAAAAAGGTGAAAGATCTCTTGAAAATCAGAGCCAAGCACTAAAAAACCCATTGTTGGTTACTGTGCACTCTGCAACTCCCAGAGCCTTAAGAAAAGGGATTTAAAGCTGCTTTTTGTGTTTTTACTGCACTCAGGAACTGAAGACCATCTAAAAGCTGTAAGCACAAATCCCAAATGAGCAGCACAGTGAGGCACATGTTCTTTAAAAGATTTTGGGTTTAGTGTAGGGGCAAGAATCCCAGCACCTCTGATCAGTAGGTGATGCTACTCACAAAAGGCAGCTCAGGGAATGTCACTAACTACACTGCTCACATTTCATCATCCTGCAGATCTCCAGGAAAACACAGGACCTCATAACACCCAGCTGAGAAATAAACCCAGAAAAACTCACCACAGCAGCCTGGGATTTACCAGAAGCCTTTTTCTTCATCTAGCTCTGCTGCTAAACCACCAGTAAGGCATAATAAAGATTGTTTTCCACAGACAGACAGTAGGAAATGGAGAGGCAGTGACAAACCTTCACCAGTGTTTTATGTGGTTTCTCATCAGAAGATTATTTTTTAGATTTTACTTTGCTGTGGTACTAAGCCAAAACTCAGTCAGCTGTGAGTCAGAACTTCTCCTTTTCCCCTCTCCAATCCACCTCACCAGCTCAGTGCCTCTGTTACCACCACTGTTACAGAGTGCCTTTAGCCATCAAGAAGAAATGAATATTTTCTTACATTTAGTGTTACTTACAGAACATGTGAATATAAGCGAATTAAGATAAAAACTCTTATCTGATTTCTTCCTGTGTTTCATTGTAATTACAGGTTCCTCTAGTCAAGACAGGACTTCCTTCTAGATTCTTTAAAAACACATGAGGTACTGAAGGGTATGCAGTACTACTTTTGTATTGACTACTATATCAAAGTGGATAGAAAAAATATTTAAGGCTTATTATTAATATCCAAATGAGGTGCCATGGATGATCCACTGCTTCCATAAAGAGCCCACTATCTTAATTCTCTTTAAAAACACAGCAAAACCTGTTTTCATTTTGAAGAATGTAAAAAGCTGAAATTGAAATGAGTAACTAGGATGGATGCCTGTGTGAATTGTGACTATTTCTGACTTACGTTACAAAATCAATCTCTTTATTTGTTAGAATCTTGACTATTTCAGCAGCCTCCTCAAAGAGTTCATTCAGCTTCACAGAGGTGATGGACAAACCCTTCCCATGATGTAAAAACAAGTAAGGAAAATGCTGGAAATCCAGCACTGGGACAGCCTTCCACCAATAAAATTATCAGCAAAAGTGCAGAATTTTTTCACAGATGTTACTGGAAAAAATAGCTCCCTACAGTTTCCCAGAGAGGCACTTCAGCAGCAGCTAAAAGAAATCCAGCATTAGATAAAACATGAGAAAAATTTTACTTTGTAGCCTGTGAAGTCATAAACCAGAGAACCTGACCAAGGGTCTGTTTTTACCATACTTACTGTTTTTAAAAAACACATTTTGAAAAACAAAGAAATCCTCTAGCAACCTTCCCACTCCTGCTTTTGGGAGGGCTCACTGCTCTGTGGCTGTGGGAAAAATTAACAACCAAATGTTCCAGAAAGGGAAAGTGACAGCTTTCCCAACAAAAGTTTCCTAATGAAAGATGCTGGAACTGCAACTGTTACATAACATTTTCTTGTGATTTCTTTTTTTTTTTTTCAATTACTCCCATGCCTGAGTTTAGCACTCTAGTGGGACTGAAGTCAGAACCCATCTCACACAAAGGTGTTCCCTTTTAAAAGGGCACCAGAACATCCCCTGTCACACAAACTGCCTGAACAATATGCTGGCCACATTCCACAATACTACCACTCCAACTCCTGTTCAATATTGTGTTTTAATTAAATTATGCCTGTCCATTCTTTTTCCCCCTGCCTCAATCTCCCTGTAGCAGCATTTGAAAGAAATCTCATTTGGAAGTTTTCTTCTAGGTGCATCACAAATACCAGCAATATCCATGACCAAGATTCTGAAGAACCTTGTGTTTCCCAAGACTTTATATATAGAAAATAACAAAGGTTTACATACATAAGATTGAACTCTAGCCTAATTAAACCCCCCATGAACACAAATGCAAGCAGGGGCTCAATGTCCTGCTCTACATAGGCAGCTATATTACAGCAACACTTCCATACACAAAAACATCATTATTGGGCCAAGAGAGACCAGGTAGCAGGATGAAAAACATTAATATACAAAGTAAAAGATAAAAAGTGTCTTTTCTTTCCTTCATGTTCACTTAATGATTGCTTTCTGCAGGAGACAGAAGGAGGAGAGCTGTTAATTATATCAAGAATACACCTCCAGGATAGAGTGAGAGGGGGATGCCATGGCAACTGGCAAATGCTACAGTGAGCAAAATGGTCACCCTTTGGTAGGAGACCATGAAAGAGCTCGTCCTTTTGTCCCCCCCATCCCCACCTCCTCCTTCCCCCTCCTTTCTTGTCATCTTTGCTGCATTAATAAAGCACACAGACAACTCAGGAAAAACAACTTTTTCTGTAAGCAGTCTCTGACGTCTTGATGTGCAGGAAGAAAAGATGAAAATTAGCAGCATGTGGGTGGAACAAAAAGGGGGAGAAAACACATGAGGTAGAAGATGATTATTTTCTAATTATTTAATATTCTCCTAATCTCCTCCCATTCCCAGCAAAGTGCCTTTACAGAAGGCTTTTAGCTGTTTCCTGAAGAGAACAGCTTGGTGGTTTGTTGCTTTGTGGGTTTTTTTTAATGTGAGAATTTGAGAAGAAAACGCTCTAGACACCCAAGGCAGTTCAAACAAGTCACTCTCAAGTTTTCTCCTTGAAGAAAAATGCCTGAGAGCCCATGTCACTGCAGTGCTGACTGCATTCCACAGCAGAAGGGGAAAAATCCATGGGAGTGCCCTCTAGCTTCACTCACAGAAGGAAATGCTTTCCTGTTCCAAGTGAAATATCACATTCACTGTAAGGCACCATCACCAGACCCATGCTCCAGAGTCCATCTGAGCTTCTTGTGTGTGATTTCAGCACAGCCCTCACAGATCAAACCCACCAATGACCCCAGAAAATTCTTCAGTACAAGGCTGTGGATTCAAACTACTGATCACCAGCCCTGGGAAGAGGTAAAACACTGGTGGAAGGAGAAGACAAGACCCCAGTTACCTGTTCTGGAACTAGAGAAGTGCAGGAAGAGCACTAAACCAGCACCTTTATATTACAACACTTCTACAGAAAACAACACTTTTCTATTACAGCAGCAGCAAAACTTTCTAAAATCAGGGATCACCCTGGTAGCTTGCCAGGAGCCTAAAAGGCTCATTTGCATAAGCTGATTGTGTTTATAATAAAAGTCATTGTTTTGATTCTGGTGGTAGCTTCATGAAGCATCACTTTTAATTAGAGCTGACACTGAAATCTGCTGATGTGTTTTGACTGTAGGATGAGACAGGGAAATGGGGAAAGCACCTGGAGTTTGGCATCAGCCAGGGGGAGAAGGTGGCCAGGGCTGTGCTCCTGAGGAGGAGGTGAGTGAAGCAAAAGGTGAAAGGCAGGATTTGGGCAGCCAGAACCAAGCAGGGAGAGCTCAAGGCCTGGCAGATGGAGCAGGAAAGAGCAGTTGAAAATTTCCTTTCTCTCCCCGACACTTCAGGGATGGAGTTGGTCCCAGAGCAAGGATTTTTTGGCTAAGGCAGCAGTGAGTCTTAAATAACTCAGCAATGTTGAAATAGCCCCTTCTCATGACATTTGGATGATATACTATACCTTGAAGAGCCAATAGAAATTTCAGCTCCTACAACACCACCCGTTACCAGGGCTTTCTAACAGAGTCACAAACTCTCAGGGGTCACAACCCAGGACCAGAGACTCAGTGGCATTTTGGAACTTTGCCTCTGAACACTCTTGTATTTTTAGAGATGTTAAATCCAGCCCTGTGTGCAATGTTGATTTATACAATGTTCTAAAGTACTTGTTTTACATAAATTCAGTTCTCAGGATTAGTGATACACTAGATCCCAACACACAACCACAGAGTTTTAACTGACTTGACTTTCAGCACTGGTGAAAGGTGTACTTTTAGTATTAAGGAATTTAATATTAAGTCCACAGTAATAAAAATACCTTTTCAGATTGCAGGAAAACAGAAGACAGATGGGTTCATAAACTAAACTATCTCCACATGCATTTATAGAATATTCTGTGCAATACAAAGCCTCATCCCAGCTTGTACTGCAATAACTTTCCCATGTCAATATGTCCTTAACAGCATGAAATGAAGAATTTCCTAAGAGCAATTTTAGGCAGTCAATGGAAAGGCTGATTAGGAATTCTCTAATTATCTAGAACCCCCTCACCACTGCTTTCTGCCAACATGTCCCCTCCTTGGTCCTCAGGAACAGATATTTAAGTACAATGCTACTTCAAAATCAAACCAGTCTGCCTCAATCTTTCATCCTCCCTCAACAAGGACTCCATTTCCAGGGACCATTAATTTCATTTGAAAATCACAGTTGGCAAGACTAAAAATATAACTCAGAGCAACTGAGATGACTGCTTTCAGGATCTCTGCAAATCTTTTAGATAACATTCTCAGACAGAAAAATCAAAGAAAAGAACAAGAAACCTTCAAAATGCTGCTTGATCAGAAGGTCAATTAATCTCCAGTGTAACTTTAGTTCTTGATTGCTAAAGACCCAGCCACCACCACTGGATTTCAGCCCATTTGATAGGTGTATACCAAAAGTCTTATTCACATTTAAGAATTTAAAGGGAAAAGGACAAAAACTGGAGGAATTACTTTTGGCCACACCTTTCTCCACAACAGCATTAATATCAGCACTTAAAAATGTTGCATCACCACTCTGTAAATTGTGAACCAAAATGTGCTGAAGTTGATGAATCACTAAAAAAAATATTAATATTGAATAGAAATGTCCCAGCAACTTACATAAAACACAATTTTATATCAATTTCTGGAATCTCCCAATGGAAAACACTCCAATTTCTCCAGTCCTCCAGGAGACTGCAACTTATCATGGCAAGGTTTTGTACCACTGACTTTTTCTGCCTTCTTCAAAGCTGGAAGCCAACCTTTCTCAGCCACTTGCCGTGTTTTTAGCTGACTTTGTAGGTGATGTGCCTCCCATTGGCTCAAAACACTCCTAAGAACTAGAGAGGATTTCTGAAACCAAGTCAAAGGGTCACAGCCCTGCCAAGCCATTAAATAGATTAGATCTGCTCACAGAAGTGTAAGGACCCACTCTGGCCAGCTCCTCTCACTGACTGCTCTATTGTTTCCTGCTTGTGCCTGGAGAGGCAGAGAATGAGGTTTTAACATAGTTGTTAAATATTTAGGTTACAAATTCTGACTGGACTGGAAGAAAGTTGAAAAGCCAGAATTTAAGTAATGCCTAATTTTAGTAGCAAATGAAAACTTTCATAAAGAAATCATACAACACCTGCAACTTTAAAATACAACAGCCAGCTGAGAAACACATATATCGAGGTGGATTTTGTGTTTGTTTTGTTTTTTTTAACTGTCAATTTCTTGGGCTGAGTGACTGAAGAACCACAGGCCCTGCAAACCCACTCAAACCATCCAGGAACAAAGCATTTCCCCCGGCTGCAGCAGCTCTGTACATGACATCATTTGCTTACAGAAGGCAAATACTTGCCAATTTTAAATAAAACAGGATTCAGGCTGCTGAAAACAGACAGATGTCTACAAGAGTGGCTATTCCTGTGTCTCCACACTAATTCACAGTGCTGTAGGAGCAGCTTCACACAGCTTGCAAGATCCTGCTAGCAGCAGACCAAAATGAGAGTGCAGGATGTAATAACCTCGTTAGCTGGGACTGCTTCCTAAAAGGGAAAGCTTCCAAGTGCAGCATGTGAAGGGGCATGTTTTATTTCAAGTGATTTAACAGGAAATCTTATTGCTTCCAGTGCTGTTAAATACTAGCTCACCTATTGTGTCTATTCTCAAGATCAGTTTGTGTGCAGGTTTTTCACCATTCTCATGTTTTGCCACATGCTTGAGTACCTGGTGACTCTGCTGGAGGAACTGGAATAGCAGTGACATTCCCAGAACCTTCAAGAAAGCCCAGCAAGGAATTGGGTTGATAAAGGAGAATTTGGTGACTATTTTTTTAAAAAGGTGAACACATGCAAAAAAGGAACAGTAACATTACTTTTTAAAGAAGCTTTCTAGCAAATTATTTGTATTTTGTAGTCATAAATCACAGTGTGATGATGTCTATTTTTTCCCCAAAATAAACTGAAAAAGGCTTACCATGCTGAGCTAACATTTATTTATTAAAAAATTTAAAATCTGAAATACCAGACTACAAGCAAGCCAACACTTCTACTAAATACCTCTTGACATTTCTGTTCATTTCTATAGTTCAATGGAACAATGTTACTGACTTCCTGAGGGGCACAAATTGAAGAAAGTTACTTCCATGAAAACCTAATAAAGAAAAAAACCCTACCTTTCCTCTTACATCCTCTCCTATTACTCTGCTAAGACATGCACTACACAAAAGCACATATTAAGTGAACAAAAATTATGGAAAATACAAATCTAGTAAATACTTTGGGGCTGCAAAATGAACACAAATAAATATGTCATTCATCCAGTTTTCTTCTTGGCCTTGATATCACATTAAGGACTGACAAATAATGATCCATTTAAAGCTCTTATAATTGTTTGCTGGGTAAACCCAGAAACTACAAGCTAAAAACAAACTGAGTAACAGTTTGTTTTTAACAGAGTTAAAGAAAATCTATCTGGTATCTCTGGAGCAGAGTGCAATGCCAGCAAGGCAAGAGCTGATGAAGTTGGAGCCCTTAGGGAGCAGAGAGAAGTAATTACCATCCATGAAATGCTGGGCTATGATGTGGACATTAGGGAAATTGTGGCATGCCATAAATATTTCAATTTGAGGATCATTTGGGGTTTCCCCAAAAGCTTTTGGGCATGAAAACTATCCTGCAAGCCTGCAATAAACAGGAGCACTGACACTAACAAAGGGGGTGATCCTCCTATTAATGTAGCCCAAATTTTCTTAGATGGCACCAATACAAGGAAAGTAGGCATTTCTGGGTGCTGCAGACACTCAGCAACAGATCTGCCTGTACAGACTCATAAAAGCAGCACTCAAAGGCTTCAGAGCTTACCTGTTTCTGTGCTGATGCTCCCATATGCACCTGGCAAAACTTGACTGCCTGTTCAAGTGCTGCTTCTTCATCCACCTGAACACAGAACCACAACTAATGAAGTCATAATTACTTAGCTCATCTATAAATCTAATTAAATTGAGATGAAATGGGGATGTAGAGCATGGAAGCAGCAGTTCTACAGCAAAATGCTGACCTTAAGTTATTCAGGAGCAATCCCCAAAGATAAATACTCAGCTCTCTCAATTCAAGCTAACATTTAGCTGAACAAACACCACATAAGTGGTACTACAGCTCTTATTTCAGAAATTTAGCTTCAAAACATGGAGATTCCTACTCCCCAGCAATGGTCTTGTCAAGAGAATGGTTCTTTGGGAGGTGTTTATCTCCCCAGGTTTTAAACCGATAAATTGCTAGGTTTAGCAATTCCTATTAGATCCTAAAACCATGTCTGAGGCCACATAGAGAAATGACAATTAATCATGCAATACCTGTTTAATCAGCATGTATGTTTCAGACATGATCTTCTCAATTTTGCCCAGGTCATAGGCCATAACTTTCTGGCCTTGCTGCCAGACTCGGTAAGCATCGAGCAGAAGTGTTTTTCCAGACTCCACATCCTCAAGTAATTTCCTCTTCCTGCTTGACCTCTGGACAGGTTCTTCTGTAGGTACTGCTTGAACTGTTCCTTTAGCTGTCTGCTGCTGGTGTTTTGAGCTGATACTGAGCTCCTCCAAGGAAAGTTCTGGAGTCCTGCTCTCGGCAGCTCTGTCCTTGGAGCTCCTGCCGGGCTGCAGCCGCTCTGGCTCGCTGCGTTTACAAGAATCAATTTTTTCAGGGTCATTGGAATAGCCATCAAGATCCATAGGCTCAGCTGAGCCAGGGCCAGGAAGCTCTTTAATCTCCTTGTCACTCCTGTCCTCTTGCTCCAATATGTCCATAGCATTGGGGATTTGTCCCTGGGTCGCTTCCTTCACTCCATTTTCAGTACCATGTACTGCTCCATCTGACAAAACTGCCTTTTTGGGAAGCACATCTTTCCCCTCTTCAGCACTACTTTTATTGGACACGTCTGTTGTCATCCTTCCTGAAGCAAGGCTAGAAGACTTGGAACCCTGATCTTCTGAAACCTTAATAAAAGAAATCACTCTTCTCTGTTATCATTGAAATCAAAAACACAACTGTGACTATCATGAATATTGACCAGTACCTTTCATTACTGCTTCTGCTGAAGAAAATGCATTTATTCTGTGTTCATTCTTCTTTGTTCCTCAATATTAATTAATCCAGGCCACAAATCTTACAATTAGAAGTATTTTAATAAGTGAAAACTCCACAGAGAAGAGTCAAGAGCTCAGGCTGAACCGAAGCCACAATGTTTATTTTCCCTCACTACTTCAGTCCATGCTAAGGGATCCAACTAAATGAAATCCAAGGTTTTAACTGCACAAATTTTTCTTCTAACATATTGAAATCAAAACCAAATCTGTTTCTTTTGGCAGCTACAGATCAAGCTCAAGTTTAAGAACCTCTCCTTTCGTTGTTCTTACATAACCTTCTTGTTAATAGATCAAGAATTAGGCAAAACCCCGCTACAGTATTTCACTTTTTGTACCTTTACTTTGGTGAAGTTCTAAAGGTAGAAAACCCCAGTACATCATCTTTTCTTTCAAAAATGGATAATGATACAACTCTTACATCCAGAATTCTGAACAAACTGTTTAATATACAGAGTTCCAGTCATCTTTCATTTAGTTTGTTAAACCTACAGTCTGTTAACTTAGAAAAAAACCCTTAGGAACAAGTTCTTCCTTGAATGTATTTACCAAGTAAAGTTCCAATATCCAGATCCCTTAACCTGGGAACTGATTAGCTTCTGTATGATTTTTAAAAACTAGATCTAGATTACAATTATATGTAATAATGAGTGTGGCAGTGTCAAGGACTAGCAGTGAAAAGTGTCTAGGCATGTAACACCAAGCTGTCTGGGTTTGTTTTGTAAGAGGAATCTTAGTTCATTTTAAAAAGAATTTTCCTGTAGATACTACCTGACAATGGAGATCTTGAACACTACATGTATCTACCATTATTTGAAATTTAAGGGACAGTGAGACCAAATTACTGCAATCTTGCAATCCTTACCGCAAACAGTATTTGTTACTGAAATTCAAAACCAAAAAATCAACTATGCTGGAAGAAAAATTTCTGTGTAGTGGGACATAAAGAAAAAGTATTAGAAGTAAGTGCTTAGAAATGCAGCCCTTAAATCTCAGGAGATCTAAGGAATGAGTGAACACTGCAAAAGCTAATTACTGAATTAGAGCCATGAAGTGCACTGCTGCCTCACCTGTGTGAGATCGTTGAGAGTGTCCTCCAGCACCTTCACTGTGAGCACAAAGGCTTGCTGGGCCAGGACCTGGCGATCTGCATCCCGCAAGTACTTCCTGTCCACAGCAAGAGAGAGAAATGAAGTTAGCTGCCAAAAGCTCAGAGCACCCTAAAAACAAGAACCAGGACTGTCTCAGGTTGAAAGCTTTAGCTGGGGGTGTGTATTCTATTTCCATCTGTCAGAGCTGGGGCAGTTCTCTGCTGTTCATGGGGCAGTTTTCTTTATCTCTCCCACAGCCAATCCTCCCTCCAGGAGATCTCTGCTGTTCATGGCCACTGAGTGTCCCTGCATGGCTGAGAAAATTCCATCAACCCATGGGGAGATGCTCCGCCCAGGGGAGGAGCCAAGCATTCCTACCTGGATCCAATCTGCCCCTGGAACACCACAGCAGCCTTTGCCCACTGCATTCCCAGAGGAGCAGCTTTCTTCTGCCCTGCATTCCCAGAGGGAGAGCAGGCCCATCTCCAGCAGCCCTGGAGCTTCAGAGGAAAACTCCCCCCTTGTCCAGGATCCCTGCTCCAGCAGAACCACAGCTGGCACTGCAGGAGGGCTGAGCCCCCATGGAATGGGACTGTGCCACCACCCTGACCCACAGGGGGTCAGGGCCTGTTCTGACTCTGGCAGTAGTTTGTTTTCTTTTTTTTGTACTATTGCATTTGTATTTTTAATTTTCCTAGTAAAGAACTGTTATTCCTGCTCCCATATCTTTGCCTGAGAGCGCCTAATTTCAAAATTATAATAATTCAGAAGGAGGGGGTTTGCATTTTCCATTTCAGGGGAGGCTCCTGCCTTCCTTAGCAGACACCTGTTCTTTCAAACCAAGACATAGAACATTGAAAGAAAAACAAGAAAAACGAGAAAAAGCCAACACAACAATTTTAAAACACAAGAAACAAACAAAAATCTACAGGTGCATATTGAAATACAACATATTGGATTTAACACTTTAGCTTTGCTTCCCTGCACTTGTCCCCTCCCTACAGGATCAGAGATGACACATACAAAGCAGAAGACAGCTCTGCCTACAACCAGAGGGAAGGGGAAAAATGGGAAAACACCAAGCAACCAAACCCAGAGCAAACCAGACAACCAGATTTACAGTTTGCTTGTATCAAGCCTCCTGTGCCCCTCAAATATCAGCTTTTTATTCAATCCTTTTTTTGAAAAAGAGTCTTATAGTTACACTAAGCTATACTGAACTCTCAGGTGATTTTCATGCTCTGGATAAAGCGTGCATGTGAGATTAAGGGCATCAGCAAATCCTCTCTCTTTGATCATATCAGTTGCCTTTGAACCCAGGATTTTTAGAGCTGAAAATCCTGGGTTCATGGCTGTGCTACTACCTTTTCTTCCTAGCTAGTATTACAGAAAAATAATATTGCATGAGTAAAACATTCACTCCATAGCTTCATTTAATTTACTAGAGCACTGTAATTTCAGTGTATTCGGACACAATGTTTTGGTCTGCTTTCAAGCAAAACACTTCCAGCTGTCAATCCCACCTAATCACATTTAATGGAAAACTTAATTTCTCTTTCAGAATTAGCTGGTTTGAATGAGAGGCCTAGAAATCAAGTAAATAACTCTGAAGGGTACTATTTCAGTCAAAAGGCCAACATTTTAAATACACATATTTCCTCTCTATGATTTTAGGTTAAATTGATAATTTTGCTCTCTTTTCTCTGAAAAGCAAACCATAAACATCTGACTCCTCATTAGTTCAGTAATAACTAAAACCACCCTATTTTTAAAAATAGAGTTATTCCAGGCATATACCAGTTTCTAAGTTCCTCTAACAACTGCACCTCACCATAGCTGGCACTGGCTGATCTAACATGTCAAATTACTTGTTTTTTGAATTCTGTCTAGACTTACAAATAACATAATATTTTTAGTACAGCTATGGGTTTGCTTAGGACAGAAATTGAAACCTTCTATGGTCCAGTTCTTCTGATATGCTAAAAGTCAAAGTATTTTTGGCTTCAACTTTGCTGAACAAGTGGTGACATATTCCCAGACACACTACAGTCCATGCAAATTCACATGCACTCACACTCAAAAACACACGAAGAAACCTTCGATGCCTCCAAGTTATTGCCATCAATCATTCAAGTTCCATTTCTTAAACATTTGCCAGAGACCAATTTCAACATTTCCCACAGGACAACCTACTAGAATTTTACCTCAGCTGCTTCAGTGTTTTCCTTGGATGTTTATTTTGGTCTTCCCATTGATACGGGTCCATATATAGCTCACACTAATAGCTTCTTTTTTCTTAAATAAGGTTAATGCAATTAAAATTAGATCACCCCTGAACAGGATAAGCTTTTTAAATAGCATCAGCTGCCAAGAGGCACATAACCATTGTTCAGGCCATCCAGGATTACAGGAAGGCAGGATGCTGGGCCGTGACCTCCCGCGCCGCGCTCAGCTCTTACGCAAGAGCCAGCACAGGGTGCCCAAGTCACACTCTGCTCCTCCAGAGAATCCCTCCACGTGACACACCACCTCTGTAAGCCTGCTAAGGCACCCCCATGGCTGCTCTGAGTTCCAGCAGAAATGCAGAGAAACTCCAGGCTATGTTATAGAATCGTAATCCTGAGAAGAATTAGCCATTGTTGCATGTGGGAAATGGATTTGTTGATAGAAAGCTCACACAGTCTTACACATCTGTATGTAAACACTGAGATAAAGTGGGCTGACTTATTATGGAATAGAGATGACATTGTTAAGAGAGAGATTGAACTAAAAACAAGTTTGAAAATATGGTTTTGCAAAAAGACTAGATATTTTAGAGAATTAGAATTGTGAAAGATATATTGTAGCAGAACTATGTAGAGAAAAAATATAGGTAATTAGTATTAGAAGTAATAATAGTAACAGATGTAATAGTAGTATCGTGTAGTAAAAGTTAATAAGCTGAAAAACATTTATAAGGTATTGTAACTAAGAAATAAGTTGGTTTCTGATAAAATAGCTTGAGTTGTATATCTTTTGTGTCTCACTATCCATTGAGACAGATAATAGAATAAAATCTTTTAAAACACCTCTCAGTTAGCCCATCCCTGTAAAACCCAAGAAAACCAACAATTCCACTATATTCCCAAGGGAATCTGTCTAAAGACTTTTTTCCCTAAACAAAGAACAGCTTTAAATAAAACAGTCAAACAATGAACAAAACACACTCAAAAGCTTTACAAAAAATGGCTTTAAATAAATCTCTCGTACTTTCCCTGATCAGGGGTCCTCTGCAGCATGGATGAGACTTTGAGCAGGGTGTTGTAGTCCCTCAGCTGCGAGAGCACGTTCAGCAGCAGCACGATGGAGCGGTTCATATGCGACGCGAAACTGCCCGGCCGGTCGATCTCATCCACGGGGATGCGCCAGATTCCCTACAGGGGGAAAAGAAACCTTCACACAGGATCCAACTGGAAAGGAGACAACCAGAGGGGGAAAGAAACCTTCACACAGGATCCAACTGGAAAGGAGACAATCAGAGGGGGAAAGAAACCTTCACACAGGATCCAACTGAAAAGGAGACACCAGAGGGGAAAAGAAACCTTCACACAGGATCCAACTGGAAAGGAGACACCAGAGGGGAAAAGAAACCTTCACACAGGATCCAACTGGAAAGGAGACACCAGAGGGGAAAAGAAACCTTCACAGAGGATCCAACTGGAAAGGACACAACCAGAGGGGGAAAGGGAAACCTTCACACAGGATCCAACTGGAAAGGAGACACCAGAGGGGAAAAGAAACCTTCACAGAGGATCCAACTGGAAAGGACACAACCAGAGGGGGAAAGGGAAACCTTCACACAGGCTCCAACTGGAAAGGACACAACCAGATTCCCTGCAGAGGGGAAAGGGAAACCTTCACACAGGGATCCAACAAGGACACAACCAGAGGGGTAAAGGGAAACCTTCACACAGGGATCCAACAAGGACACAACCAGAGGGGGAAAGGGAAACCTTCACACAGGCTCCAACTGGAAAGGACACAACCAGATTCCCTGCAGAGGGGAAAGGGAAACCTTCACACAGGGATCCAACAAGGACACAACCAGAGGGGTAAAGGGAAACCTTCACACAGGGATCCAACAAGGACACAACCAGAGGGGGAAAGGGAAACCTTCACACAGGCTCCAACTGGAAAGGACACAACCAGATTCCCTGCAGAGGGGAAAGGGAAACCTTCACACAGGGATCCAACAAGGACACAACCAGAGGGGTAAAGGGAAACCTTCACACAGGGATCCAACAAGGACACAACCAGAGGGGGAAAGGGAAACCTTCACACAGGCTCCAACTGGAAAGGACACAACCAGATTCCCTGCAGAGGGGAAAGGGAAACCTTCACACAGGGATCCAACAAGGACACAACCAGAGGGGTAAAGGGAAACCTTCACACAGGGATCCAACAAGGACACAACCAGAGGGGGAAAGGGAAACCTTCACACAGGGATCCAACTGAAAAGAACACAACTGGGAAAATAAGAGGCAGGTTCTGCAGCATGTGGAATTTCACAGAGGGACAGAGAAAAGCTGTGCTCCCCCAGACAGTGAGATATGGATTTGAAGCCAACTGATTCCTGCCAGTAGCAAGGCTCACAGAAGCCACAGCATACCTTCTAAATATGCTTCTGAACTGTTCCAAGAAAAAGCAAGCAAAGCCCAAATGATGCTGTGCATTTTTCTTCAATGTTAATGAACACACCTTACTAAGTCAAAGCTCAACTAACCATAAAAAATAAGGAGTAACTCAAAGTAAGTTTTCCTGGCCTGAAAGCTGTTAATATGCAGTCACAGCAAGTTTCTATCTTCAAATAATCTTTTATTAAACGTCTTAGGAACTTGGTTATGGCCTTGATATCATCAGTGTTCACTGTGGACTAACCAGTCCAAAAGGAAGAATTAGATTCCTCAGCAGAATCCATTTTCTAGTGGCAGATTCAAACACTTGGCCATACATCCTGATCCCTCTAATTAAATTTCTGGGACAAGGGAATCTTTGGGGAGCAAGGCTGGAGGCTGATAGCAAATATAATTTAATTAGGGTTAGTTAGCTCAGATTTTGCCGTGTCTAATACATCTAATGAGATTGTTTTCAGGTGTTTATTGTGGATGCTGTCAGCACCCTAGTCAACCACACCTGAAAAAATGAACTGCACGTAATACCATGTTTGCATGTTAGGATGGGACTTATATTATGGTCATTCACAAAAACTACTCTGCATCACAACAAACCCTTCCCTCGTGCTTTATTTGGTTCTGAAGCTTTTCCTGTAGTAACTTTCTAAGATGAAAATCCTGTGATCATGTAAACAGTTTTGTGACAAGGCAGGAAAGAATAGTCTCATTGATAGGAGTACCTGACTGAAAAAGGGTTTGGCTTTCCAAACCTGTTCAGAGAGCAGGATATACAAATATTTACTCCTTTATCTTTGTTTAAAGGTCTTGCTTCGATTTGTTTACCTTTACTTTCAGTGTGATCAAAAGTCTTCAGAACTTAATACAAAGTGGAAGCAAAGAAAATGATCGCTGCAATCATAAATGACATTTGACCAGAAAAGCAGATCCATAACCCCCTGTGTAAAACGGACCTTTCCCTTGCATGTCTGCAGAAAATCTCTAGTTCCATTCCATAAGATGTATAGGAACTTAGGAAAAAACAACACAGAAAGATCAGAGGTTTAATATCAGTGTTTTTACATGGAAAACAGTGACTTCAACTGGACATAATGCACAGACTAACCTGCCAAATTTTCTTGCTCTTGCTTTTCCTCATGCTCTCTACTCTTACTCCCTAGTGATCACAATAAAGCTGTTCTTCCTCTTTGCTCCCTGAAGCTTTCTTTCAAGCTCTTTTTTATAGCTTCCCTTTTCCAGAATGCACCTAAAACAGCACCATGACCAAGCCCCAGGCACAGCTTTGCCTCCTCCCATTCCCAACAATGTCCACAAACACCTCCCATGGCTTGGTGGCCAAGAGCTCACCTGCTCAGGGAGCTCAGCAGCCCACAGACACATCCAGATCCTGCAGGTGACAGCTCTGTAAACCAGCACATACTTCTATTTAAACAGAGATGCTTTTTCTTCCTCCAAACCATACAATGGCTCTCCTTTCAGCCTACAGATGAAACACACATTCTGGAGCTGCTATTTTTTGCTTCTCTGCACGTATGTAAACTGGGTTCCTGCCAAATCCCAAAACAAGTGAATGCCTCATAATGGCACCACATTGCAACAACCTACTTAGCCAATTTAACTACACAAAACAATTTATGGTCAACTACAGCACACTGTAGGAGTGGAACACTGCCAATGTGTAGGTAGGTTCCTGGTCTTTTTCAGCATTATCTCATCCTTCATTTGAATCAGGAGGATCACTTGGATCAGATACTGTATCTGGAACTAGTTGGAAATAATTTTGCAGCTCCTTCTCACATATCCCATGTATTCATTTTAATGCCACCCTAGAAATTACAACAATTTAGTATTAGAACAATTTTTAATGACAGAATATACAAACTGCCTCCAGAAACCCAGGAAAAAGCCCCTCAGATAGAAACAAAGTTGTATATTTTGGAGAATGCTGCTGTCTTCCACAGCAGAGCACATTAGAAGAGGTTAAATTAAAACTCACATTGGGGGTGTCCAAGTTTCCCACTGCAATTACAAAAGTAGGACTGATTTTAAAAGGAAAGTCACTAACTTTTCATGTGTTGACTTGCAGCTTCATAAATGCAAAACAGCAATAGATAGGGGTCCAATGTTCCACAGCTGCCTGTTCTTCCACAGGCAGCCTGGAGGCAAAAGCAGAAAGAAACCTGCCACCAGAGCAATCTTCATTCCATCACTGAGATTGTGTTAAGCAATATGCAAAACACTGATGGTAAAGTGAGTTTATCAGAGCTCATTTCATGAGTCATATGGAACTTTTAAGACTGCGATTTCAGTCAGAAACTACAGAATGTCTTGCTTAAATCTCTTCCAAAGAGAAGTTTAATAAAGCCCATCAGGTATTAATTTTTCCTTCCTAAATACCAATAAACTTCAGGAAGAATACTTCCAAATTCAGATCACATGCTACAACTTTTTTTAAGAAGCTCAATGTTAGGCTTTTATTACTTTTAACAAAGCTTAAGAAATATATATATATCTTTACAGACTTTGCATATATAACTGGGGAGAAGACCAGGAACTATTATTCAGTTTAACTAAAGTTTTTATATCATCACTTGAAAATTGAGATTTGTTGGCAAAGTACCTCTCTTAAAAGTACACTCACAGAAGAGTGAAGATCCTTGTGACAACAATTCTCAGTTCTTTGAAAGGTTTTGTTGCTGGTTATGGCCACTCAGGTTACCTCACAAAATGTCTCCAGCTCTGGCCACTGAAAGGATTTTACATCCAACGCCCGCTCGTGTTTGCTGGCCACCATTGCCACTGCTGAAAGGTCCTCCTCCCTGCTGCCACAGCCAGCAGAGCTGTTTACACCAAACCAGAGGAAGGAGTGAGACACTTCCAACAACTCCAAAATGCCTGTCAGGATCCAAAACATCAGGCTGCTCTCCATGCCTTCCTGGCAAAACAAACACGCTGCAAGAGTGGGGGCGGGGGAAGCCTGACACACACTGCTAGGAAAAAATAAATCTGGGAGTAGTGAAAACCCTGCAGAGAACTTAATACTGAACATGACATTAAATACAAAACTGAATAATGAAACCAGTCTACCATAATCCTGGTGCCACTTCTACAATTCTTTTTCAGCTTGGGGCTGCTGCTGTGCCTCCCCCTGCAGAGCTGCAGGCTCGGGAGGAGGCTGAGCAGGAGAGGACGGTGCTGTGAGCAGAGCTGCAGCACTGTGGTACTTTCTAGTTCAGGCACTGAAAATAGAAAGGAAGGAAGTGCTTATTATTCCTCCATGCTGCTTACTCCAGAACTTTAGGGGAGGGGATTCCCTGGGGTTTAGGAATGCCTCTCTGAGGAGGAGAGGCTGACAGATCCCAGCAAACCCCAAAGCTCCCCGGGGATGGCTGCTGCTGCCACGGCACAGCTCCAGGGTAAGCCATTTTCTAAGCACAGATCAAACTTTACTCTCTCCCTGCTCCATGGAAATGGAGAAATGCAAGTCATGCTTCACATGATCCAATTCACATATAACAAGCAAACACATAAACCCCACACTAATACAAATAAAGACTTCCCATTACTTAATCCCTCTTTTTCATCCCCTTTTTTTTTTTTTTTTTTAAGGGGTCCTGGAAGTTCAAGTTGTACTACAAACAACAAACTGGATTCCAAGTGTCCAAACCAAAACCAAACATTTCTTCATTTGTCAGTCTCAGTAATGTCCTGCTAAGAGCCTTTAGTAGAAATAATTTAAATATTATTTTAGGATTGCTAGATAGTATGACAAAACTAGCAAACTAACTAATTAAGTGGTTCAGGGAAGGCACCAATTAACAATGTAACAACCTACATGGTATTTCAAAATCATGAAGTTGAACTAAGCAGAGCTGTATAATCCCTGGAAAGCTCCCACTTTCCTGAAGTCCCTGTTTTTATATAGGGTTAAGCACAACATACTGAAATACTACCAGTTTTACTCATGTCCTGTCTTCTTAGTCACTTATATAATTTTATTGTCTTGCTCTGGGTGCCTGCAGAGGAAAGGAATATGGTTCAAGCTGAACTGATTCAACACACAGGGTTTGAGAGCTCTCTATTTGAAGTCAGGAAGGTCCAGCACAGACCCCTGAATATCCCCTCTGTCAGCATGGCTTTATTTAGTGCTCCACTCACAACTTCCTGCTACCTCTGAGCACAACCATTAAAACCACTGCCCCCTCCCCCACCTAGCAAATCACTAAACCACCTTTCCTCATCCAACCTTAACATGCTCCCATATCTCTTATTATTTTACTCTGTCACCTGATTTTGAGTTTTTCTTCTTTTCTGCAGATAATTCTATTATTTTTCTTCCTCAATTCCTCACTTCATCCCCACTGCTATCCAGCCTGTAATGGAACAATTCTGCCTCTGTGAACAGGAATGCAAGTGGGCACAGAAGGATTAAGAAAGGAAAGCAGCTACATTCAGAGCATTAAAACTATTATCTGCAGGGCCTGTGTCATCGAGCAACCCTGGCTCACTGTAACTGAGCTGATTTCAGGAAAATCTTACCAACTTTTTCAGACTATAGTTATTACATGGAACAGTAACAGAATGTATTTTAAAAGCATGATAATACATAAATTACATTTTATCAGCCAGGCAAAGGAAACAGAAGTAAAGGCAAAACTGCAGCAACCTCCTTTCAGTAAGTCAAGAACAAGCAGGATTACAACTCCTAGTCTATAATGCAAATATTGTCATTTTCTTATCTTTTAAATACACACACACTTGGAAATTAATAAACAGCATGTATGCATTTTGGAAGAACTGTGGAATTCTGTAACTTTATTTTAGCAAGACAGCAGCATGAAAAAATATTGACAAATGGAAGTGCTCCACATGTTCCAATCATCATATGCTGATAAAGAAACATAATGGACAATTTTCACCTCTTATTAATCTCTTTAATATACAATGTATTTGCAGGGTCTTAAATTTCAGACTTCTCAATTTCCAGAACAATCATTTTACAGTTGACTTGACTTTAAATTGGTTTTAGCCCTATGAAAAGAACACCCAAGCCACAGCCACTTTGGGAGACTGTGAGCACGAGGCAGGGACATCCACACAGGAGGCAGGGAAAGGGAATGATTTCCTTGCTGCATAAGAATTAAATAAAACCAGAAATGCCTTGTTAAGATGAGTTACAAGTTCAGGTGGAATTAATGAAACAGAAACTGAGGCCTAGAGATGGCCTTTGCAGAGCTTTGGGTTTGGCCATTTGCCAGGCAGAATCTGGAGGTTTATGTTCACCCAGTCAGGAGGCTTGAGGAGTTTTCACTCTGATGGTTCCCATGTACCATGTGATTTCACAAACATGTCAACAGAAAGTCACATCACTTTTTTTTTTTAAAGGGAAACAGCTAACTAGACTGTAAGAAAAGGAAATAAAGAAACTATCCTATGGCATGCCTATGACAGAAAGAAAAAGAAAGAAAGAAAGGAGAAGCAACAGACCAGTCTCTTGAAACCTGGTTTGAAGGTGCAATTGTGCTCAAACAATAACACAGCTGCATTCCCTCCAGAGCTCTGCAGCAGACAGCACCCACAGGAAAATCCAGCAAACACAGGAGGTGTGTGCGCAATGCATCATCCTCTGGGGGAAGGGGGCTGCTCCCTGCACTGCTTTTCCAGGTTAACACCAACAAGGGGCTGGATTTTTCAGTATCTTTCTCTAGGGCACTCCAAGAATTCCCACTAGTTCAGTCCCTCATTCCTCTAACCTGCGAATCTAGGGTGCTAAAGTAAAAATGGATTTCAAGATAAAGCTGTGAAAAACTTTTTTTTTTTTCTCTTTTCTATTGCCAACATTAACAAAGGTTCCCTTTTGGACAGCTGGACAACTTCTCAAGCTGGAAGGTCAGTTACTGATAAAAAGACTTTGGAACAAATTACTTAAGTACATTTATATCTTTCCTCTATAAGTTGCTCCCTTTTACCAACTGTATTGTAGGATAGAGAAAACAAGGGATTGGTTAGGAATTAAATTACCAATAGTTAAGTTTCATTCACCATGTTCTACAGACAATTCAAGGTTGCCAAAGGGATGCAGAAGAGCAGAAGTCATCCAGAGACTTAGTCAGGCTCTTCCATCTACTCAACAGAAAACACTGAGGAGTTTCTCCTCACCCATGTTGGAATTTCAGATTCTGCCTTTGTTACTTCAATACCCTTTTTTGAGGTACATTTTGGTTTCATGTCATGTCCCTGTCTGAAAGAGTCTGGAATTTTTTCTCTGGGAGGATATAAAGCACAGAAATGCAGAGAACACACGCTGGTTTTAAATCTTCCAACACACAAATAACTTGATGCAGAAATCTAATGAAAGAATACGAAAACTTTGATGGGAAAATCCTTTACCAGAATTTTGAATTTCTTTAGTCCTTTTCTGGGGCCAGATGCAGGAAGACTTCTATACTACCAAAATAAATGGAGAGCAGGGCACATCTAGACAGTGACAGGGTTCTGGTTTCACCTAACAGACAGCCTTTCCCTGTATTAGGAGGATTTTCCCGCTAAGAACTTTTCTGAGTATCTGCTGCAAGCAGACTGCCTGGCATCAGATGCAAATGGTACTAAAAGTTGATGAAAGAAGCTTGGTGCAGTCCATGGGCAGGCTTCTGCATCAGCCCCCTGAAGACATAAGTAAACTTTCATTTTTTTGACAACACGTGGCATTAATTTAATCTGACTCCACACATCTCTGATGCACACACATACATTTAATGGTACCACCATGGTAGCACCCAGAAACATTTTACAGAGGGGAAAAGGCATTCAGGGGATGTGGCTCACCTGAGCTATTAGAGGCTCCACGTCAGGATGAGAGGAATTACAAGCTAGAAATTACTATTTCCTTTCAACACAAATGATGATGGCTAAGTCATAAAAGCTGACAAATGTTAGGGGACAAAAATGACAACCAGAAACTTTGCAAGGTGGTTCTGGTCTCTGTCAGTGGCAAACCAAGGCTGAGCCCCAGCATTCAGCCTTACTCCTAAAGGAGGTGCTGCAGAACCAGAGAATTGGGGTTGACACAGAGCTGGAGCAGCTGTTGGCTCCCAGAGAAGGGCAGGTTTAAGGATTATGAGATATTTTTTGTTTTCACCCAGACCCCAACACATCTTTCTGCACAGTGACTGTCCCAGTATCCCCAGGGGTTACAAAGTAAGCTGCCAGCAGTGTCAGGCACTGTAACTGGCATTGTCTGGGGGAAGGAAGGTTACCTGGGGATCCAGGCTGGAATACTGTGTCCAGCCCCGAGGTCCTCAGCATAGCAAAGACCTGGAGCCACTGCAGGGGGTGCAGAGGAGGCCACAGAGGTGATCAGAGGGCTGGAGCAGCTCTGCTGGGAGGAAAGGCTGAGACAGCTGGGGCTGTTCAGCCTGCAGAACACAGGGAAGGCCTCAGGGTGGCCTTTCAATACTTAAAGGGGACCTAAGAAAAATGGGGACACACATTTTAGCAGGGCCTGTCACAATAGGACAAGGAGCAATAGCTTTAAATTAAAGAAGGGTTGATCTAGACAGGAGATAATGAAAAACTTATTTCACAATGAGGGTGGCAAAACACTGGCACAGACTGCCCAGAGCAGTGGTGGATGCCCCATCTCTGGAAACATTCATGGTCAGATTGTACAGGGCTTGGAACATCCTCATCTGGTTGAAGATGTCCCTGTTCTTTGCAGGAGATTTGGACTGGGTGACCTTTAAAGGTCTCTTACAACCCAAACTATGCTGTGATTCTACAATTCTATGATTGTACCTCAGCCTAATTTTAAGAAAATTGCTTCAGAACACAGAACTATCAGCTATCATTTCTGACTATGACTTGTAGCACCCAAAAATAGTGAGCCTGGCACAGAGCACTGCTGAGGTTATTCTGACAACACTCCTGCCTTGAAAAACTGCTTGGGCACTACAGCATAACAAAGCCTCCACCATCTAGTGCAGTATATACAGTTCCAGAAAGGAAAGGAGGACAAGAACTTTGTAACATCAAGTGCTATGCTAATTGTTGAGATTCAGCACACTGGTAATGTAGAATTAACATTCTGGATTAACATGAAGAGCTGTTCAGAGATTCCTCATGCTGTAACACTGCAGTAAGGGTCTCCTGCTTTTACAGGATGTCACTTCTATTATTTCAGCCTGAAACTCTTCAGGCTTGAAGGATTTGAAGGAATGTATTTTCACCTACTTAAATACCAAGTTTTACATGTAAATTACTGATTATCCAATAGATAAAGACTCATTGGTTTTGAGAATTTTAAACTAGGCTGTCAGAGTGCTAAAAAGTTATTTTACCAAAATACTCCAGTTTTTATGCCAACACAAACTGGTCTTCCGTCCTACATCCTTTGCTTTTCGACAAACAAAATGCTTAACTGCCCACTCCCACCCAACAGCTGACATCCAGCATCCCTGCACTGACAGCACAGACTTTCAGCTTTTACTCTCCTCTACATAACGACACACAGAGTAAAATATCAAGATGAGGGTCCATAAAATCCCAGTGTTTGCAAAATATTTCAGCATGTTCATAAAATGCTTAGAAAAAGTGACATATGCACCTTTACATTTTACATCCATATCACCATGTCAGACTCCAAGTCTCAGAAAATATCAAAAGCTACAGGGTTAGATCAGCAGCACAGAGGAAAATGCTATCATTTCAGAAAACAATAGTGATCAGTCAGTGTTCTTTCTTGTCAGTACCAAATCACTAGAATACATGGCATTAGGAGATCCTGCTGAGATCTTTGAGCCTGAAGAAACATAAATCAAAAGGTCCAAAAAATGCTTACTACTAATTTCCACCACAATTTTTGAAAGCAGAAAACCCTCTATAGCAGCCTCAGATAGCAGCTCATAAAATACAATCAAGTGATGATCCTGGTAAGAAGAGACTTCACTTAAATTTTATCTTGATACAAAATTACATCTTCATAAAAATTACCCAGAAACATCCTCCTTAAAATGCCTGCTGGCTAAGATGCATCTTTCAGACAACACTTTCACCTCAGAGTGCTGTGAGTAACCACACAGCCACATCACCTGACTTTGGGGGTCACTCAGGGACTCTGCAAAAGAGTACATTTTTCCTCAGTGACCTGTTGGCTGGCTTTTCTCAACTGACCCTGGTAAGTAAGAAAAAGTAAAGTAGTTTCAAGGTGACACAAGAGAAAATCAGGTTTGTGTAGTGTACATACTGAAACTTGGTTAAGAAAGGGCCACGTCATTGCTCAGAAGTGACAAATCCGTATGTGACAACTGCTCTGGCTGGGTACTGGCAATTTCCTTTGAAGCTACTATGACCTTACATTCATAGCTTATAAGTTTAGTTTTCAGTTTATAAGCCACAGACTTCAAAACACACATAGGTAGGGGGTTTTGCAGCTTATTTAGGAACAAATCAAGATAATAAAAGAAGCTAGTAAACCTCACGGAATAGATTGTGAAGTTATTTATAAAAATTAAGGGAGCTGCATATTGGAATTTAATGAAGAACTGTCAGTACTTTTAACAGCACTAATATAAACAAGCACTACCAACCAAGGTGAAATATAAAATGCAATACATACCAGGAATAGTACTAAAAAAAATATACTCAACTGTTCACTATTGGAAAACACTTTTGGAAAGTGACAAGAATGGCACGTTCCATGACAGGCTGGTATTTTGGTATGTGCACACAATCTGGAAGCACGCAGAAATACTTGAATCTTTTGTCAATGTTGAGAAGAAAAATAGCAATAGAAAACTGAAGGGAACAAAAATTTAAACTCCTCTAGTGTTCTGACAGAGGTAAAGTGACAGCAGGAGCTAGCAGAAAAGCCTTTCAAACCAGAATCCTCTAAGATCTGACTAGGGTTCCCTGCTCCTTTTTCTAAGAGCAGTTCTAGAAAGACTTGTGTTTGTAAACACATGACTTAATTCATATTTGAAGGTCCCAGCTCTGCCTGAGGTTTCCTACTGGCTTAGGAATGACAGAAATACACATCCTGGATTTCAAACAGTTTGTCAGCTGAAGTTGAGGGCAGGAAGCAGCTAATTTGAAATAGGTAGTAAGAAATAAATACCCCGTAACAGAGGTTATTAACCAGAAAAAGACATAGGCAGTGGGTAAAGCCTTGGGGAAGACATACTCCTCTCCAAAAACTACAGCTCTACATGAGTTTGCACATTTCATCCTCAACAATTAAGTGCCTCGAATTAAGCCATTAGGAGCTGACAAGTAATTAATTTCATTATCTCATTTCCCCCCCTACAGCAGCATCCACAGAACACTTCCCTTCTCTGTCCAGCAAGTGGAGGCCCTGAAGGAATCCTGACGGCTATAAAAGGTAAAAAAATCTCTTTCTGTTACTCACCCCACAGCTAATCTCAAGTTATCTTTTCTCCTCTGATATAGGAATTCATGCAACAAAAAAGAATTTCAGTAACTCTGTTTCTCATGTGTTTTACCTTTTTTTTTTTTGCAGGGGAGGACATATATGTGTGCTAACACCCTATGCTGTCTTGCTTTCAGACACTGCCAGGACTTCCTCAGAAAAACAAAAGCAGCTTTTTATCCAGTTGTAAGAGTTAGTAGAAATGCCTAATTCAAGCAGACATTTAGGCAGCAGCCTGCCTAGCACCCCAACTAAAGTTGACTGATCTTTGGTAACACCAGAAGAACAAGACATTGCAGGGAAGCAATAATTTAATTACCCTGTTTACAGTAACATAAATCATAGTATACACAGGGGAGCTTCAATGTTCAACCAGCAGCAATACTACAAGAGCTCAGTCTGACACAAGGCACGGCAGTGTCTCAGCTCAGAAGACAGGGTACAGTGTTTGCTTTCAGTGATACTGTGAGAGAGAAATTATTTGAGAACAACCAGAGTAATTATTGAGGGGGAGGAGGAGTTAGGAAGGCCTCAACATTTAGAGTATTTCAGACTCCAATAAAGATGCTAAAAACACACAACAGTGCTATTACTGAAAACAGTATCTGGGTATTCAAGATGTCAACCTGAATATACTCCAATAGAAGGGACACAACTTGCAGCTCCCTGGGTAATAAAAACCTCTACAGCATATGCTTTAATTCTTAGATCTGCTTCATGCAAAATGCCCCCTGCACTCTCAAAAAATCTGTCATTGTACAAATAAAGAGGGGCTGCAGTAAATTAAAAAACCAGAAACGTGGAGCTGCCACAGCCAATGCCGCAAACAGCATGTGGCACTTGCTTTATGCACAACACCAGAATTTACTGCAATTAAGACATACGTTCTAAAATTATAAACATGTGACCAGACAAAGCCGACTGGTTTTAACAAACTGCTAATTAAATTGGAATCCTCTTATCCTCTCTCTCTTTAGCTGAATGAAGCAGCAACTGTTACAGCATCGTGGCTCATGCAAAACAGACTCTGAACAACAGGCTTTCCTGTTAGGTCACCGCTAAGCAGGGGAATCTCCCGTGTGCGCCCGGCTCTCGCAGCAGCGCAGGGAGCGCACGGCAGAGAGCACAGCTGGGCTGCTCTGTGCCGCTCCGGGCTCTTGGAGACCGGCCGAAAAGCCGCCCCTCGCAAGCTTCAGGGCTGGATTGAGAACGAGGGTGCTAAGTAATTCATCCCACCCAGGGAGCGGAGGAAGGAGAAATCCCAAACAATACAGACCGAATCAAACAAAAATCCCTCACCCTTTCGTCCCCCCTTCCAAACTTCTCTCGACTCCTCCGTTTCCCATCGCCCTCAGGATTTTCCCGTGCAGCAAAGCAGCTCTGTTCAAGCCTCTAACCGCACGCGAACCGAACTAATGAAATAAGTATTTCCCAACCACGACGGCAAATGTCATCAGATCCCATCTCCCTCCCTCCAGCTCGGACGAGGCCAGCGGCGCCCGGAGCCCGCCCAGCACGGGAGAAGGGATTCCCCGCAGATCACGGCCAGCTGCCCGGGAGGCTTCGAGAGCCCGCGGGCAAGCGGAACGGGAAAGGGCAAAGGCAGGGCACGCCGAGGAACGCCCTGCAGCGCAGGGGAGCCGGCAGCTGCTTGTGCTGCTGCGGGCACAGAGACCGAACTTCCTCCAGCACCGCATCTGTCCCCGCCGGAGCCCCCGGCCTCCCCGCGGGGCACCACGCGGGGCACCACCCGCAGCCCGCCCGCCGGCCCCGGGCTCCCCGCGTGTGCGTGGGGGAAGTTCCCCGGGCCGCCCCCCGCACTCACCATCACCGAGGCGCGGGCTGGCTCCGCCGGAGTTCCCCGGCGGCCGCGGAGCCGGAGCNACCGCTGTGCGCTCGCCCCCGCGGGGCCAGCCCGCAGCTCCCCCGCACGGCACCGACACGCGGTGCCGCGGCCTCGGACAGCATCCCCCGGGCTGGCGCTGTCACACCGTCCCCTCCCCGGCTCCTGCGGTACCGGGGGTGCTGCTGGCAGCGCTCTCGCTTCAGCCCTTTGTCGCTTCTTTCGTTACGTCCTTCTGCCTTTCTCAAACGGTTTGAGGGGAAAAACGAAAGATCTCCCCTTGTCCTTTCTCCCGGACTTCTCTCTCCCTACTTTTGATGATTTCGGTCAATCCACCATTAAGAGACCCAACATGTGTGCCAGCCCGCTGCCAACCTCAGTCCCTGTAATCCTGCCTCACAAACCCACTGATACATCTTTCTCCATCCTGGCTCAGCACAGCTAAACTCATCTTCTTTTCCCAGCCACTGACCCAGGCTCTGCTCCAGATTACCTTAATCTCAGAAGTTTAAACATTTTATCTTTACTTGCTCCTTTCTCTCACTTCTGCAGGCAGGGCAATTGCTTTGACCTCTTCCTTGCCTTTCCAAGCATTGCAGGGACTCGGTTTGGTTTGGTTTTCTCTCTCTCCCACTTACCAGGATAATTCTGAAGCGCTCAAAATCCATCCTGTTTACTAACACCTCAGGTTTAATACCTTGCTTCTCAACCACGACAGTCCCCACTATAGGTAGAAAGCAGGTGCTAACATTATTTTCCTTTCCCATCATTTTAGCCACTTTTTACCCATCTTTTCTTCATGTTCCTATTTTCTTAGCGCAGCAATTCAAGGGTTCTCACACTGAAAGCCCTATACACCTTGCCACTTCCTACTTATTTGCATAAATCATACACATACTTCTATGCTTAACAGCATCTTGAAAAAATAGCTAAAGAATAATTCAGCTACCCTATTTACCTTCTATGAAATTATATTAATCACCAATACCCTGTGTCTCCACTTAAACTGTAAGAGGGTTTAAGTCTTTTGTTTTAAAGATTTCACCATGGGCATTGCCATTCTCTAAAATAACCCATGTCTTCATTGCCTCTCACATCTTTCCATCAAAGGCAATAACAAAATTCTATATTGATTAACAACACAGTTTTGACACTACCACTTCAAAAATCCATTAACCTTTACTCTTTTGACTGCATAGCACAGATTTACATTTTAAATACAGAACTGAAATGAATACTTACTTTCTATGTATTCATGCAAATAGGCTTCTTTCTGACCTGCCCTTTTTCATCTGCTCCTTTAGTCACAGTAGAGCTCCTATCTCCTCTATTACACTGGGGCTTTTTCCTATGTATTGTCATCTTTAATGCAAATTAAGCAGTTGCTGTACCTGGAATTAAAAACACTGTTGGGTGTTCACTCATTTGAAATTGTCTCTTTATCTTTTAAAGGAATATGTTTTTCACCATGTATTATCTCTGATTTTGTCCAATTCCAAAGGTTTCTTCTCAACTTTTTGTCTCTCTGACTGGCATTTTCATTAATCACCATGGTATTTCCCATGTTTGCATTGCAGACTCCTACAGCATACATTAGTCAGTTGTCTGAACCCTCACAAGCAGAAGGAATTTTGCAATATTTGCATGTGCAGGTGTACATAACTTACAGTGCTACTGAGCAGAATAATTCCAAATTAGTTACCTAAGGTAAAAATACATCTGCTCGACGAAGGGTAGGTGGCATCCCCTGTACCTGTGGGAACCAACACCACACCACAGCATTTGCACATTCTGCATATGGGACATGTTACAGAGATGCTCCAAATTCAGAAGGGCTGTGAAGAACAAGTGGATAAAACCACCTGGAGCTCATAGAAAGGGACTAAACCTTTGGTGCTCGTGTCAGAAATGTCCCTGAGTTATTCACAGGCAGCCACCCACACCCCTGTAAGCTGCAGCCCTGCTGCAGGCAGTGCTGCTCCAGGCCCCTGCAGAGAGTGGCTGGCACCATCCCATTGGTGTTCTTGGGTCAGACTCAACACCACCTAAAATCAAAGGCCTTTTCACTCATCACTTTCATACAGAGCAGTATTTGGGACACAATATTTAACTTTTCTGGTTGGTTAAGGGTAAAAGATGATATACTGTTTTCTTGTTTTATTAACTGGAGACACTGTGCAAATGAGGGCTGTAGAAACAGCTACCATCTACTGCTTAATTTAGGTGATATAGGAACAAAACAATGTGGCTTGATGCATTTTGGCAAGGAAGGATGGATGGGAAAAAGACTGACAGAGCAATTACAGGGAACTTGAAACATGCCCAGAGTCAACAAGATGACCTAACATTTGTCCTTTTAAAAATAAATACTCAGAATGAATAGTTTCAGCTCAGCAAACTATCTCTGAGAAAGGAAAACAATCATCCTAGGTGCAACTGGTAATCCTCAAAGACCATGTCCTACACTCATCCTTCAATTATGGGAAAAACCATTAAAGACCATTAAAACTGACAAGTTTGTACTGCACTCCGTGTTTCCTACTTTGAGCATCATCTAAGTTTTTTTTTGTTTAAAAATCTCTGGTTCTTCAAATCAGTAACAATCAGAAGAATTCTGATGAACACCTCAGCCAAAATCACCTATGGTATGTGAGCTCCAGCATGTGCTCTCCAGTGCCACAACACTAGGAGCCAGATGGAAATGATTTTACACTTGTGCACTCCGGGATTTCTCCATGAAATGTTCTAGGGTGAATAATGAATGTTCACAAAGATTGCAGGCCTCTCTGCACTGCTGAGATAAGGGTGCCAGCTTTCCTTGCAAACACAGCATATGAGTTTGTTAAGGTCATTTGAAATTCTGTTCCATTTTCAAATGTTTCTTTTTCAGTTTGAAGGATATGCACTGTAAATCCTAGCATGAACTCTATTTCCACTTAGCAGAGGTAGACTTCTCCTCTTGTTTTTAAGGAAGTAGGACATTGTTTTCACTTAGAGATGACTTCATTTTCCTTGTAGAGATAAGAGTAATCTGAAGTTTCCAGTTCAGTGCAAGTCCTATAGGAACTAGAAAGTATCATTCCTCCGGCAGCAGTATTTGCCTCCTTTAACTCAAGTATTTTCTTGAGTTCTTTCTTGTTTCTTGATTGCAAACAGTAAGATAACAATAGCTACCAAATTGAAACATTTGCCTAGAAACTCCTGTCTAATCCAGACTGGCAAATTTTGTGGTCTTATAGAAGTATTTTCCAGGAAAATTTCTCTTTTCTGTCAGTGCTAGAACTGAATTTGATATAATTTTATACCTCAAAAATTTACTCAAGAACAGCAATTTCTACAGATAAAGCTATTATTTTTGGAATTTCTGATGGACCATATGCTGTCTGTCTAGAGACAAACAAATGTAAAATCATATCAAATGATTTGCCTACACACGACGTTCGAACTGTTCTCAAAAGGGCAAATGGAAGAAGAAAGAACAAGTGCAAATGGAAAAATGGGAGAGGATGATGTCAAAAGGTAGCAATAGGAATAAATGAAGCTGAAAGGAGACTTGAAACAGAAATCTGCAGTTCATTGTCTCGCTGTCTTCACCTCGCTGCCCACATGCTTAAAAGACTTCAGCTTCAGCTTCATCTCCTGGTGGGCCTTTCATTTTGTCAGCCCCAGTCTGCTGCTGGAGACAGCTCTCAGACAGAAGTTTGCAGGAAGAAAGACATTTTGCTTTGCTTTTCCTTATCGATTTGAGAACATACAGAGGCAGGAAATCTTACTCTGGCTCAATTATTCACAAAAGGCATGCAGAGACTCGTCAGATTTTGAAGGGAGAGAAGTGACATCTTGAGAAGACAGTGACAAAATAACCCATGGGCATGGTTTACCTGCCTACCCTGTCACCCTGATGCTCAGCCCAAAACCAGTGGCTGTGACTTCTAGCAGGGATTTCAGAGAGAGAGCAGTACTCACTGACAACTAATTCACAAAGTGGAGACCCACCCTTCTGCTTAAAATGATTTCTCCCACACTTTGTCACAGGGTCAAATTGACTGATTGTGCAAGTCCTGGGCTGACAACTCCCTGGGCAGGAAATGTGTAAGGCACTTCAGTCCTGTCTATAGGTCTCCTCTTTTCTTCCCTAATTCAAATCCTTTTGCTTTCTAAGTGCCTGGGTGACAAGGGGCACAACTTGGAATAATAACTTTTATGGCACAGGAGTGGATATTTCTGCATGTCAGCAAGGGCAACTGACTGTTCTGGAATTTCACATCAAGACACTGATGATCTCCAAAGCAATCAACACTGGGTTTTTTGGTAAAATTCTTCACTTGAAATTCTGCAACACAACCTAGCAATGCTGAGAGCCCAAGTCTGTTTCCTGACTAAAACTCCCTCCAGCTGGAACACACTCACTGCTGTTAATTTAAATTTCAGTCAGTTTCTAATACTTTTATAGCTTAGTGTTCTCTTTACAAACTATATAGAATATTGCTTATTTGCTCATGCAATTTAAATATTGAAAAGAAGGTTTTTAAAAAAACATTTAGTAAAAGCCTAAGCCTAAGCTTCCAAAATCTCTTTGTTTGAAATAAGCTTAACTTTCAGAAAATGTCTGTGTACATAGCTGCATGTTTTATTTGAAACACTAGAAAATGTGAAGTATTGTTTTTGTTGGTCCTAAAAGTAATGTTCTCTTTAGTATAAATAATTCAGAAAAATACTTTTGCTTTCTTATTAATTGGAAAAAAAATTACAATGAAAATACCCTGACCTGAAACCTGCTGGGAAGTAAGTAATTTTCAGTAAGACCTTTAGTACAGAGCTGTCAGTCTAAGGGCAAACAAAGCCATATGTTTTTCTTTCAAGCCTGTTGAAAAAACTACTGTGCTACAGGCATGAAAACAGCACCTTATGTGTCACTAAATACAATTTTTAAGGATTAAGTTTATCCCATTGTCGGTATTTCAGCTTACAAAGTATTTGGAATGTGCATTTCATTTCAACACTTCCATTCCCTTTACCAGTATTTTCACTTATGCTACCAAGAAAATACCTCAGAAATCCCATCTTCATTATACAACACAGGCCTGCAAGCCCTACTTCTCTTTAAAATCTGATTTATGATTCTATTTTCCCTTTTTTTAACACTGAATCTGCCATGAGCTGTGACACACGTGGATTACACACATAAAATATGTACTGTACACCACGCAGATCACCCATGACAGAAGGCAGTGCTGAAGTGTCACTGAGTTTGGGATGGCTGCACACAAACTTCTCCATGGATGAGCTGCATGGACATAAAAGCCTGGCCTATCTTCAGGTTTGTTCAGATTTTTGGAAATACTTTAGTCACTTCAGTATCACTGGAATAACTGGAGCCTGGTGATTCTGAAATGCTGTAGTTAATAGCTGTACTATTAATTAAGAAAAAAATGAGCAACAAACCCCAACACATAGTTTTAAACCTGTAGTGTAGTGTGTCAGGAGAAATAAACCAGGTATGTGTAAACAGAAATCATTTTAGCTGTTACACCAAGCTCATTAAATTATCTCAAACATCTGAATACTTAAGAAAATGCCATTGCATTAATGACTCCCACTAGTTTCAGTCTGCTAAACAGGAGATCATAGTCTAAGTGCTAATTCACTTTGAATATACACACAGGGAGCAGCTGAAGAGATAAAGATTTAAATAGAAAATGACCTAGTAGGAGTTTCCAGTTCTGATTTTTACTGTGTCAGCAAACCAAATAGCCAGCAAAATTCATAATTCATTCTGAGTAACTGTTAGGAAGTGCTTCAAGAAAAAAGCGTGTGGTGGCTTTTTTTCTGATTTTCCATCCCCTAACCTATAGAAAAATTAAACAAGTTCAAAAAAGCCAGATTTGTGAAACTTTATTGACAGGAGGTGAGTAAGCAAACTGGAGGAGATGGAGTGGAGGCAACTGAAATGAACAAAGGCCATAAAGCTCCTGGAAAAAAGCCATTTGTCACTCAAGCTCTTACAGAAATTCCCCTGTCGGATCAGAGTAATACATCTGAGTGTTCAGAGGAGCACGCTGAAATACTGACCACTATGGGCTTCATTACTTTCACTCACCCACTCAATCCTATTTTGCTTTAATTCCTTTCAGGAGGCTGAGAAAGTCACCTTGTCTGAGTGGTCAGCCCCTGCTGCTTCCACAGCAGCCACCACGCAAACTCCAAAAGTGTTCATATTATGCCAGGAAATCCTACCTCCCCCACAGGAGCCAAAGAGTCTGCAACAATAACATACTATACAATATTCAACATTTTTACTCCTCTAACTTTAGGAATTTTGCCAAAAGATGGAGTACTAGTACTCAGAGAACTCCCACTTCAATGTCCACATTTCAGCTCCACACAGTGACATTGCAATCAGCCAGAAAACTGGTCAGCCTACACAGCAACAAACATGCTCTCACCTACCATCATCTGCCATCTTATCTTCTCCATCCTAACCTTTTTAACTTGGCCAATTATACTTTGCTGTAGCCATTAGGTTAAAAATATTTATCTATAAATGCTGCTTGCTTGCACAGGTACACACAGACTTGAATCATGCTGCTCTCATCCCACATTCTTCTGTTTTCATTTTTGCACTCAGGCAGTGTTTATCCATGACAAATACTTACATCCTTTTCCAGAGAACTGAAATTCCTGGAATATTTCTCATTAAATACACTTCTTTAATAAAATAAAGTTAACTTCACAATAATGCTCTTCATAATGCACAACTTCATAATAATGCTCTTCTTTCTACAAGGATGAATGTTATTATAAATTACCATAATTCCAGGTAAACTAAAACCATCACTGGTGCAGAAGGAAGTTCTCACAGGGTTCCAGAAAGGCAGGATGAGCAGTTTGTCTGATGGAAGTGGTTTTGTGTTCCCTTACTGCCATTTGGGGTCTTTCAGAGTGAGACTGGTATTTTCACACAGACAAGATACAGGAATGAAAAAAATCTGCCATACCTGGAATATGGAACAGACAAGAGCTGAGCAAGATATACAGGCTGGTATCTCCCCCAAAAGCAGTCGTGGAAATATCTACAAAACTGAATGTACAGAAGAGGAAACTGCCTTGGTTAACATCACAGAATCCTCTGAACATACAACTGGAGGAAACAGCTCATCAAAAAGCACTGTTCACCCTGGCTTTATCATACACAGCTTCACCTAAGAAGGAAGCATTGAAGAAAGCTCCTGAGTATGGCTTGATTCTGGCTCGACATTCATTACATTAATGTTCCTCAGAGTGATGCCAGTTTTAGAAGAAAAGAAGGGGGTATTTAAAGACAAAAGGTACAACTTCACCACTTCAGATACATGGACATTACTGGCCTGCTCAACTCTCCTGTGTGAACTCCACACATGGATATTAGTAGGAATTCTGTGTTAAAGCTCTCAGAGAGACACTGTAGGAATTTGTAGGAGAAAGGAAAGCTAATGGCAGCTAATAAAGATTCAATTTTATGTCTTAGATTTTCTTCAGTGATTCCAGATTTAGTCTTTTCTGGGTTTGTTTGCTTTGTTTTGTTTATGCAGCAGTCTACACTGATGTAACTGTTCTTGCCATTTATTTCCATGATAAAACTGGGAGAAATAACTCAAAGTAAGAACCTGCAAAAACGAGTCTGATAAACAGACATATAATACACATATAATATAAAAACATGTATTTTAAAGACCTTTCATGGATCACCACCTTTAAAACTCTGTTCTCCTACTGTATTTAAAAATCTTAAATTAGTTTAAAAATCCTGTTTAATTTTTTTTTTAAGAGGAAAGAAGCCAATCCAAGTGTAAAAGTAATCCCATTAAGTGCCTAAAGGTAGCTCTGCCACCCATATCTGATACACAGCTAGCAGATGGAAAAATCAAAGAATGGATTTATTCATTACACATTTGTAAAAGGACACTGATCACACAGTATTCCAGCAAGTCTCCACCTTTCAAATACTGTTTAGAGTGGGTGGAATGGTTGATGTTAGACTTTTAAGATCCAGGTTTAAAACAAAGTGCTTTATGTCCTCTGACACACTACAATCTCCATGACAATCTCTCTTCCACAAAGCAATAGCTTCATTTATTTCAGGGTTTTCAGGGTCATTTGCTCCCTTGCTTACCTTTGCCTAGAAATTCATCTACTCAACAAAAGAAGAAACTTTTCCTAGGGAAACAGAATGGAAAAAAAAAAAAAGCTGTTTAATATCCACTGGCACAAACGACAGTTCCAAACCCCATGCTGTATCTCCAGGGATTTAGATTTACTGGCATCTTTACTAGCTGGGTCTTGGAAGCCTGCAAAGTTGGCCAGGAAGAACAGAGTGTATATACTGAGGCAGAAAACTCTGTGAACGACGGACATTTTTCACTGATGAGTTCTGTTTTTCCAAGAGGATGGAGTGAAGAACTGTAAATAACATGTTGGGCAGAGGTTGAAAAAGTTATCTAGCTTTTTATAGGCAACTTTAAGACTTCATTGCTTGCTGGGTTTCTGGGCTCAAGCCAATCACTATGAAAGTTTCACTTGCACAGTTAACTCCTTGCTCACCTTTGGTCCCAGAGCTGTATTAAGGTTGCAGAGGAGAGTGAGCAGACATGAGAGCAAGTGACAGAGAATGAGAGGTACAACTCCTCTGTACCTGCTAAAAGCATTCCTTCAACTAAAATGTTTGAAAATCAGTGGGCAGGGGATGGATGAATAGAATGAAACTAACTTTACAAATAGAAAAACAAGGGACAAAGAGGGAAAATGGCTTTTTACTGACAAAAGAACAACTATCAAGGGTAAAGTCAGAAGAGAAATAATTTAATTTTAACTCTGACTGTTAGGGACAACTTGTATCATACTTTCCTGTTTCCCCTTTCCCCAGTGGAGGCCATTTACCATGCCAGATGAGAAAAACAATGGACATATTAACATATAACAATCACATGAATGATTACTTGAATAAAATATGTAGATTTTTGAAAAGCTACTTTTTTCCACATAGAAACAGTTGTCCTCAGTAAATTCAACAGAGTCACTAATCTTTCATACATTCAGTTTCATAAAACTGACTTTCAGTCATGGTTTGAGAAAAGGGCTGAGCTATCACCTTATTATGCATTTTAATGAATCAGCTTGTCCAAAATTTAAGTACTCATTAAAAACAAAAAAAGAAAAACACCTCCAGTTTTCATAGTCAATGTAAAAATAATCCTGTAAATAAGAATTTTATGTAACAAATGCAAATATGCTTTCCTGATTCTGCAGGCAAGTATGACAATGATTTTTTTAAGCAGGAGTTCCTTTATCCTGTGGTTCAAGGAACATTCAAGGATGAGTGCTGGAAGCATCCCACCTGTAACATTATTTTGCTCTGCAGAAGATATAGTGAAGGATAATGGAGAAAATTAGCAAAGACCAAAAAGGAAGAAAATCAAGGAAAAGAGAATGGGAAAACGCTGATTTATTTGCATTTTTCAGTCTTCCAAACTTTAGCTTGCACTGTAACTATAAAATATCTACCATTTATACAGCTGGCTGTATTTACAAATTAAGGCATATGGTCACAGAATCATTTGGCTCAGGAGGGACTCCTGGAGGGTTTTTCATTTATTCCCAGCAGTTTTCCACACAAATATGTCTTCACCACACCAGAAATGGTTTCCTTACACAGAGGAGGAACAATAGCTCTATAATGTCATTATTGGGGAACGTAGGGAAAGCAATGAAATCCTTGTTAAAATTCCTGGGACAGCAGGCCAGGCAGGCAGTGTGGCAGCTCCAGCCCACATGAGGCAGAGCAGCAAGGTCTGTGCTGTGTGTGCCCCAGGAGAGGCTCAGCTCTCGCAGCCCCTCTGCAGCACAGGCAGCACTGCAGGAGCCTCTGAGCACAGCCCAGCCCTGCTGCCAGCAGCAGCTCCCAAAGTGCCACATCACTGCACGGAGCAGCTTCCTCTTCCTAGCACAGGGAGAAAAGCTGCAGCACAGAGAGGTCTCCTTCTGAACATCTGAACTCTTCCCAGTTGGTGGGAGCTGGCAGGAGGAGCTGCATTACTGAACAGCCCTTGCACAAAGCAGAGCACTGGGCCTGTTCCTGCCCAGGGAAAACCCTGACATTTCATGGCTAGAACATGGCCATGTCCTGGAGAGATTAGAGACAATTCTGTCTTCTGAAGTAGGTAGGAATTTAACCATCTCCTAACCAGATGTCCCTATCTACCTAGCCTAAGCACAGAAAAGAAAAATAAGTAGTAGAAAAAAAATTAGATTATTATTATATGTTGTCATTATTGTATTGTTACTATTGTATTGTCACTATTTTGTTTAGTTCAACTACACAGTATCAGTGGTGGAGGTCACCTTTTCTAGACACTTGTTTTTGCATATTAAATGATACTAACTCTAATAACTTGCTTCGAGCATTATCTAGTTGCTGGAATCAAAGTGTTTTTGAGGGGTTCTTTTAATGATTCCTTTGTGGTTTCTGTTCCCTTGTGGCTGCATAAAAATGGCATCCAAAACCCTCAGAAGTAAGAACAGCAAAATGGAATAACAGAATAACGAAACCCTTGTGATTCCTGGGATGTCCCTTGGGATTTCTTTCTTTTTTTTTTTTTTTTTTTTGAGTTGGCAAACCCTTGTATTCCTTTTCAAATAAAGCATTAGAAGAACTAAAAAAACAACACTTTTTCAGAACCAATCATGATCAAACTAAAACATAATCATTAATTTTCTCAGAGCCTCCATACACGACTAAACTCCACCTCTCACCATGCTGAGGGCACAATCTCAACTCGATGGATGCACAGTAAGTAAGTTTCTTCAAGTTTTTTCCACTTCCCTCCAGTCTGATTTAAGTGGCAGTAGTTTGGTTGGAAGGCTCATGTTCCCACAGCAGATGTCTAGGTGCTGGAAGCACATTTGCCAACCAAAAAGAGACACATCAACTATGAGCAGGAGGAGAGTAACTCAGATCTCTCACCAGCCAAGGACAGGAAGGAAAGCAGAGTGGTAAGATTTCTACAAAAGTGGCTTTAGTCTGCTGTTCCTCTAGTTTCAAGTTTTTGAGTACATGGCAGGAAATACTGAACCTTAGGTTTCAGTGAGGCTGTCTCAAGCAGCCTTGAAGAGCTGCCCCTTGACACTGTGTGCTCCTTGGGGGTTCTTCAAGCCAGCATTGGTAGCAAACTCAGACTGGGCAGAACACACACCTGAAATAGGTTCAGAGCACCACTAATGGATTTCCCTCCTCCCTTGGATAATAGATAGCCAGCTGTCTCTAACAGTGACATGAAATTCTGTAACAAATCTTTCATTTTAATCAAAGGCATGAGAATCATTAATGCTGAGGCTGCACTTCAGGAAATGGGAGAGAAACAAACAACAGCTGGATTGGATCAAAAGAAAATCCCATATATTCACTCAATGCCATATTTCTGACAGTGACCAGTAATGTATATCTATGGGAATGTATAAAAACAATTGAGGCATAAAATGAAATCTCCTTGATAGAGCTGCCCAACTTCCAGGAGAGCTGAGGCATGTTGCCTGCTTATCCCCTATACTGAGGACCTCGTAAGAGCCTTCTTTTCTGCATCTCAAATTCACCTGTCACACAGAATCCCAAAACGGCACCCTGCTCTCCTTTTCAGAACCAACTTTGCTCTTAAGACAGGCAGATGTAACTCTCAGCCTGGAACACAACTAAGGGAAGAACCTGCTACATAGAGAGTACCAGAGAAAGCTCCCACTGGGTAACACCCTGCTGTGTAATAAGAAATACCTTTAGAAACTTGCAGCACCAGCTTTAGACTTCAACTACTCAGTGTCCAGAGCGTGCCCTTCTGCTCAGCAGAGTCTCCTGCCAGTGCCCAGTCACACTTGGCATGAACAAAGGCAAAAAAAGGAACTCGCTGCTGTCTGCAGCTTCAGGCACTCGGTGGATGCCCCCACCTTGATTTGACCCTGCTTGGCCAGACCACAGAATGAAGGGCTTTACACACACAGCAGAGAATAAACACACTGCATTGCTTTTGGAATTAAAAACAGAACAATTATCCATAACAGTTTGCAGCAAGACTTCATGCACACCAGTGTCAACACTGTAGTAGATGGTGTGCATGCACAGCTTTTGTCTGGGGAACAGTTACCAAAGATGGACATGAAGATCTTTATTACAACAGATTATTATTACCACAGAAGATGTGCCAGGAAAATACAAACAGTGTATATTAAACCATATGGAGAACTATGGTACCAGTTCAGAACTGGTACATGGAGCTCAACCACCAAAGTGCTTCTTCCACAATCCTCACCTACCCACAGCCTGATCAATGCCCATCATCTGTGCACAAAGTTTAACTTTGTTTTATTAATAGTACCACAAAATCTGGATATATAAGAAGGTTCCCTACTATATAAAGCAATATATTGCGATTTTTTTTCTCCTGCTGAAATAATTTCTAATTTAGTTACTATAGAAACCATCCTGCAGCCAATCCTAAAAAAAATCTCTGTATATATTTACACTCACACTGAGAAGAAGAGGAGAAAAGCTGGAATGTACCTGTACATGCAAGAGACAAATGGCCAAAGAAACCAGATTTGACAGTAATTTATAGGAACACAGCTGAAACTCCTTAAAATCTAAGAGCAATATTCATTCACATGATTGCCAGCACTAACAAAGCCATGAACATGCAAAAGGCTCTGCTTACAGAAAATCAGGGCCTTTCTTTACTGCTCAGGAAACAAATAGGTACAATAATGCAGTAACACCATTTCTTCTTAGAACTGAAAAAGGGGAGTTCTGAGCATCCTGACATTATTCTAATATGTCAAATGAGAAGAAGTCAGGGCTAACTGAACATGCCTTTTTTGCTCATTTAAGTTGCAGATAAGTGACAGCTAACAAATTATACAACAGCCCGTGACACACAGATCCAGACCAGCAGTTCTGCAGTAAAATTTAACAAGAGACAGCTTTACCCAGGTTTATTTCTTTTCATACAGTGCTGTCATAAACATTTCATAAATAATTCTACCAGGAGTATGCATGATTTATAAAATGTCTGGGAGGAGCTGCTAGCTTTCTCTCTTGCACTCTGTTGTTTGTACTTGTAAAATTGAGTCAGCTGTAATTTCAACAACCCTAAATCTTCTCTACAAGAGATTAAAAACACCAGTGCTACTTGCTGCAGAAGAAAAAGGTATTCCAGTAGTAAAGTATCTACAGAAAGCCACTGAGACATTCATTTAACTCTTTTGTATCATGAAGGCTGAAGAGTTCTCAAAACAGAAAATCAAAGGCCTTTTATGGAAGCAAATAAACACTTTGGGTAAAAGGTTTCTGTTGGAAATAACCCTAGGGGACATTAATAGGTTTAGAAAATCTTAAGGTTGGCCATTTAATTTCTAAGATTAGATGAGACCAGTTTTGTAGAGTGCTAGAATTTGTGTTTTATCACCCAAGTCTGTATGTGAAGACAGGAGCTGGGACAGTGGGCTGCAGCACCATCTGCACAGGGGATGACACACCAGAGCTCTGACCCAGATGGTGCAGCTCAGCCTCTTCCCCACTGCCTGCCTGGGAGCCTTGCATGGGAACAGAATAGTTGTGGCTTAACCCAGGCAAGGTCAATGCAGAGCTGAGAGGTTGTTTTCCAAGTTGTTCACAGATTTAGGTTTGTCCAATTCTGGAATGTCAGCTGACACTACCAGCTTTTTGTCATGGGCACTTGTGGCCCTTTCCCTCTCAGATCTGGATTTTCTCACTGTGCTATGTCTGTCATCTGTTCTGGATTAATGCCACATGCTTCACACAATGTTACTTGAAGAGGATTTTGAAAATATTGCTGGGTAGAAAATGAGACCACCAAAATATTTCATCATGCTAAACTCGTGCCTGTTACCAGGAAGACTAACCTACATGCATGCAGAATAAGTCAAGATGTCCCCACAGCTGAGACACTGGAGTTCATCCCCAAACCAAAACTTTGAAAGCCTGGAGACAGTGATCTACATGGAGGACTCCAGACTAACACTACCTTTGTATGATGACAGACCCAAGTTCAGTCTGAGAACATCATTTACAAATACCTTCTATCTTTTCTACCAGTATTCCCAATATATTGCACTGAGCCAGCATATACCTTTTGTTGAAGGTTGTCTATTTTTTCATAGTGTATTTAATTTCTGATTAAAGAAATCAATTATGGGAATTTTTTGTTGATTTATAAAAAACATTATTCTACTGCTGTCTAGTATCTATACTAGTACTTTTCATCCTTCAGAGTATAAAAATATCAGTATGCAGAGTAAGAAATAATTACTTTCTGAAATAATGCTAGAAAATTCCACCTAGGAATATAGTGGAATCTCTTTAAATTAAATTAGCTAGCATTAGCATTCAAAAACTAGACATGATTTAGGTCAACCACTGATCTCTCCTAATGTGGTAATTCACATTTTCAAGTAGAAACACTCCCTTATACACACCTCTCAGCTCCCTACTGCTCATCTTCCTCATACATTAAAACAGAACACTTCTGACATTTAACCCTGCAGTGATGAACAAGTCAGCCTTGATCACGCAAAGTTCACACTTGGCTTAAAGCATGTTGAATAATTCCATTAATCTCCACAAGAATACTTTGCACTATGTGAATCTGAGTCCAAGCATTCAGCAGTGTCAGGGGCTAATCACAGCAGGGTTTTTGTAGGGAAAACTGGCAGCCAGTGCAGGGAAATCAGCTGTGTAGCCATCAATCAGGTGCCACTGTTCAGTGTGCCCCATCAGCTGTGCCCTGGGTTCAGCTGGGATAGAGTTAATTCTGTTCCTAGTAGCTGGTACAGCGCTGGTTTGGATTCAGTGTGAGAATAATGTTGATAATACACTGATGTTGTAGTTGTTGCTAAGCAGTGCTTACTCTAAAGCAGTTTCCCAGGCTCTGCCAGTGAGGAAGTGCACAAGAAGCTGGGAGGGAGCATGGCCAGGCAGGCTGACTGGAACTGGCCAGAGGGTGGAACAGAGGTATGTATATAAACCAGTACAGAAAGTGGGGGGAGCTGATTGCTGCTGGGGAGCTGCTACATCAGTCAGCGGGTACTGAGCAGCTGGATTAAGCATCACTTGCTTTTCTTGGGTTTTATGCCTCTCTATTTCTTTTCTCCCTTTTATTACAATATTTTTTATTTCAGTTTTTTAACTAATCTTAATCCACGGGCTTTACCTTTTCTCTGATTCTCCTCCCCATGCCATGGAGGGTATGGGAAGGGAGTGATCAGATGGGTGCATGGTATTTAGCTGCTGGCTGGCAGCACTTGTTAATCAAAACTTCTCTCCAGAAAGATGCAATGATATAGAAACCCTTTTTGCAGACTGACCCATGAATCAATGTTGAACCACTGTCAATATTCCTTAGCTGTTTAACCCATCTGAGGGATTATAATCAGAAATGAGCACTTACCTTGTACTTAAAAGAGGTTTGCAGAGAGGTGCTAATTAACACAACATACAGCAAAAATGAAGATAGGTGTTAACAGATACAAAGCTGAAATAAATTTCACAATTCCAGTATTAAAACAGAAGCACTGGATGGGAAAGCAGGAACACAAAATTTTGTCTCTGCCATCACAGGCAACCACATAACACATTTGGACTGTACTCAGCCCAGACTGACAAGCAGAGCATCTCCAGGCTCTCACCATACACTGCAAACCAGAACTGCTAAAGAGACCTACCACAAAAGAACAAAAGGCAAAAAACCCCGGGACATAGCACAGAAAAGATACCAGAGACAACAGCAGTGTGTGAGTGGCAATCCCAGCAGGGAATTAAGGGATAAATGCCCATGTGAGTCTCAGGAGCATTCTGTGTTTGTAGTCAGTGAGAGGCACAGGCACCCTGTGGAAGTGATCACAGGCACAGGGACAGTCCCTGTGACAGTGCTGCTGCCTCACTGAGGGGCTGGGAGACTCCTTCTGCTGAGCCATGCTGCAGAGAGCAGAGCACAAGAAAGCTCCTTCCAACTCAGCAGAGTTCTTAGAGCAAACAGCACTATTTTTCACCATGAGAAGTGCAGGTTGAGTGTTGAGGAACAATAAATAAGAGGATAATTAAGATGAACAAAATTAGAATTTTTAAAGAGGGCTCAGCCATCAAGTATATGATAAATGATGCATAACTGAAAAAATGTTGGTGTTTCTCTCCCCATGTTTCCAAGCTCACCAGAAATAACCCTTCAAGAGAGATATTCACCCAGTAAATATCTCTGTAATTCTCCTTTCCTTTACTTGCTCATGGCTTGTTTAACGTGCCTGTGTGGAATTTCACATCCCCATCCCTTTGCAGACCTTTCCAATGAGAAACAGGTGTCTCAGGGCTGGCTGAGAACACAAGTGCACTGTGTTTATCAGCTGTGTAAACTTACATTGAAGAAGTTGGTCTTGTTCCTCTCGCAGAAGAGGCCCTGAGCAGGCATGTGCTTCAGCTGCTGCCAGGGCACCCCGCTGCCCAGCAGCACGTCCCGGGCCCACTGCAGGTTCTGTGGACAACAACAGCCAGGTCAGATGGAGGCAGGGGATGCAAAAGCCACCACAGGTAAAAAAAGTACAAAACAAAGTATATTTTTATTGTATTTATTATATTATATTTTCTATTTTATTAACCTGCAGTGTCTTTTCTCGTTTTTCTCATACTTGCTGTTCCGTTCTCCCCACACACTCTCTGGAAGCACTCCCAGCTCTTCCCACCTGCAGGGAATAACCTGCCAGAGCTGGGGCCTCGACCCTCAGGCTTAAACTGCAGCCTTCCTTTAGTGGGGAGGTGAATTCAGAGCCTTGGGCCCCACCCAGCCACTGCCCTCCATGTAAGTTCACTTCACCTCCCTGGAAATTCCACAGCTGTCATCAAACTTGGATAACAGTGCTCAGTGAATTAACAAGAAATTATCAGTAGGGAACCAAATGATAGATGACAACCAAAAATTGATAAAAGCATTATCCCTCTAAGAGTTCAATGCATGAAGCTCTTTTGTAGCTGAGAACTAGGGACAGCTGTTGGCTTCAGGCAGAATGTTACCAACAGATGGGACAATTATTAATTGTGAGATTTCACTGATGGAAGCTTTGCTTTACTTCATTTTTTATTTCAGGGTTCAAAAGTGGCATTTGAGTTGCATTTGACCAGCTTTTGTACAGAAAACTTCACAAGAGAGGACATGAAAGAAAGAGGAAGATGTTTTGTTCATAGAGACAAATAAGAATGTTGCACTCTGGCTTGTGTTCTGTGGACTGGAAATACACTTCTGTGAGTCATAAATGTGATTAAATCATGTCCATCCAAGAAGCATATTCCAGCTGTAATATCCTTTCTTTTGTGTATATGTTTGTGTGTTGGGGTGGGGGGGCTATTAGAAAAGTTCTTTTCCTGTGTTCCAGAGTATTTTTATTTATAAGACCCTGGTGAAACAGTAGAAGCTCTGCTCAATCATCAGTGCCTTTGTGCTAATGACAGTAACCATGCAGAAATCTCCAATGTCTCACCAGAACTGCAGCATCCCCTCTAGCAAAATGCTGATTATGGATTCATGTGCTGGAGAGCTGAACACTGGCAGATAATAATAACCAGATATTTGTGGGTGTCAAAAATCCCTCATTCCAAGAGCTCATAGAGGGACTTACACAGGACATTCATGATTATAGTGCAGCATAATCAAGGGGATTTGGACAGCTTTGTTTTGGTATGGAACAAATACATATTCACTCATAAACATCACAAGGTACTTTCTGGCTGGTCATGGACATCAGCAAATTTAATTATTATCACTGTGTGTCAAATTTAATTAAGACTGAAGAAAGCAGAAGGTATAAACTCAGCTGCATACTAACTTTCCTGTACATAACTTCTTTTGTAATATGTATTTCTGTAATCCTGTTAACCTAATCCTGAAAAATGCTTGGAAATACATACAGAAGAAAATACAACACAAGAGAACCTACAAAAATCTGGTCTTCCATGAAAGCCATCTTGTTTTGAATAAAATCAGAATCCAACAAAAATAAGCCTATTGGATCATCCACGATCCAGGCAGAGAAAATGCTTTATTTTGTGCTAATCACAGTCATCAGAAGTGTAAGTCAATTCCAAGTGTGAAAATGTAATGTGGTAATCTGAATCTTACAGTTAAAACTATCACATAAAAATTCAAGGAAAACAAAATCCTTAAGAAAGTTACCAGTCCACCACAAAGCTTAAATCTAAAATCCCAATCTAAAGAAATGTTAGCCGTGGATGTATTCTCAAATGGAAACTGTACAAGTAAAAGGTTAAGAGATCATTAATTGTATCATTAATTGTAGCATCATGCTCTGGTGCTGGGATGTGCTATGCACATTACACTGGCCATCCACAGGCATGTGTTTGGTACACATAATTCACAGGCTTTTATTGAACAAGATGATGGCAGCAACCCAGCCAGGAGGAGAAAAGATCATTCAGACAAATGGGGCAATTACACGGTAACTTCACACAATCAAAGCTAACAGGAATAAAAGACATAGTTACAGATTTTCCACTACCCTTCTCCTTAAATCAGCATGATCACTTATTCCCAGTAAATATGCCTGAGCAGGTCTCAACTCATTAGATTTCACAGAGTCTGCTCTGCTTGGTTTTCAGCTGATGATGTTATTAGCAGTGGGTGAAGGGATCCAGGACACAGCAAAAGGATTTATTCTTCTTGGCACACTGCTTGCCAGCCTCAAATGCTGGATTTGGCTGTCTGACTCAGGGCAATTATGAAATACTCTTTCCAGTTCAGCTGTTGCCTCCCACATCTTTATCACCCCAAGATTCAAAGACAAGATGACTGACAGGGTACAGTAACTTGCAAAAAAGCTGAAGTAGAAAAGGAAAATCTCTTAGGGTCAACCAAGTGGAACTGAGCCACCTGGGATGGACACCCCTTAACTCAGTGGTGTCAGAAGCACCTTTACCTAAACTGGAAACTCCACAAAGTGTTTCTGAGAGGTGAAAAAAACACTCCACCATACTTTAATCCTTCCCTCTGATTTCATTTACAGTCCATTAGAAGCTTTGTCTCAAAAACCTTCTCCTCCTCCTCCATCAAATAAAAGCAAAATAAAAAGACTACTGATTTGAAGGGTGGCTTTTTAAATGAACTGTTATTATCAAACTGTTTCTACTTGAAGTGGTTACAGCTATTATGCTTCCAGATTATGTCTGTCTCTAAGTACATATTAAGCCTACAAACATATAATCTGGTAATTTTTACATGCATATATTATGCCTGGTTTGACCAACCTGTCACATCACTGACCTCATGTCACACCCAACCCTTATTTCCCCATTAAGGGCTCTGCTAATAACAGACATTATAGAACATGCAAACTGAAAAACTCACAGTCTTTGTGAGCAGATTCTTACAGGATTTACAGAGTACCTTTTATTTTGAGATTTAAAAAAAAAAAAGCATGTAAGTAAGTATTTTTCTTTCCTGACAACCTGCTGGTTACAGATTATCAGACCAGTTCCACACACTGATCCAAAAGGACCATAAGGTGAATACTTTTCACAAAGTTACGCTGACAAACAGTGTCTTGCCAAGTCCTAACTTCTCCTTCCAAACTGCCAACATTCATTTTAGAGGTAGAAGTCACAAAGGATGAAGACTTTCCTTCAAGACAATATTAATGGGAAACTGAAACTACTGCCCAAACTGGCAATGAAGCAACTTCTGAAAATTCATTTGTATTTCCCTGCACATTTACTCCAACTAAAGACAGCTATGTATAAATTTCTTCTGATAACAGACTAAAACAAAGAAAAATAGACTCCAAACATTAAGCTGGATTTTGCAGGGAAAAAAAACAAACCAACAGAACATGTAGCCAAACAAAATATTCAAAGAATTTGAAAAGATGTTTAAAAAAGCACTCAACTACCTTCACTAAACTCACAACAGTAAAACCAGGAAAGCTGTGAAATGGGAGAAAACAGATTGCATATGGAAAACTTGTTTTTCTGAGCACTATGGAGACCAGCCAATCCTCTCCTCTTCCCAGCCAACCATGAATTTTGGCCATCAGTCTAAATTCTTCATGCAAATTCCTGGCGTTGGAACACAAATGCAGAATTTTCCAAGATGGTTATACACATTTAAAAATTAATCTCAGTTTTCTAAAATTTACCACTCTGCCCCACAACAACACAACCTGATTTTATTTATCTCATTTTTTAAATCAGGCTTATCATGAATAAATGTAAGCATAATTCTTACTGCAGTTACTGCTGACAATGCATAGATCCATTTTGTGTTTTAATTTCCTGCAGGAGTGTAACTTCCACTAAAGACACAGTAATGTGCCATTAAAACACAGACATTGGACATTGCTCTACAAAAGAACCTGAATGAGTCACTGAAGAAAGAAAATGTAAAACCTATGTGAAAATATGTAGTGCACATATATCAACAAGAAGATTTTTTGGGTTTTGCCGTGTCAAGTGGCTGTTCATTATGCATTCTGCAGAAGTAATAGAAAGGACAGTAAAAGCCAAAAATGCTCATTGAAGCCAGCCTGGTAACTACTAGGCTCAAACAGGCAGGATTCAGTTTTTCTGAGTTCCAAGAGGAAACAGATTTAGACAACAATGTGTATTTCACATAGAAATCCATCACTGAGTTGATATTTATATAAGGAGGGAGATATAAAAAGCAAAAGAGAAAGCTTCATCAGGGAAAAATAATGGAAGAAAATATTTTGCAAGTAGTTCCTCAGGCAATGCCATGCTATTTGAACCAATAAACTGAAAACAGGCAGCTTTTTTTGTTGAATGTTGATACAAAATCATGTCAGCAACAGTAATGACAGATTGCAGGAATCTATGGCTCCTATTCATGATTAGCTCCATGGAAAAATTAACAACTGTTACATACAAACAGCATAAGAATGTTTTCAAAACAAGCTCTCTGTAAAAAAGGGTGATATTTTTCTGGATAATCACTCTACAGACAAATGGAATATTCATCACCTTCCAGTAGGATGGCAAGACTTGCTTGTGCTCACTTTGCAGTGACACTGGTGACATTGGCTGCTTCCAGGCCAGGGGTACAATTTGTTTCCCCTCCCTGTTGTTCACATAAGCTTCAGTACTGGTGGGGAAGAAAACTCAGGAAGCCATGCAAAGCAGCATATGATCTCATACAAGACTTCCAATATAAAATCTGTGAATTCAGACCTTGATTATGACAAATAGTGAAATACCTCTGATCATTTCAATGTACTACTCCTACACATTTTACCAACAAAGACCCAGGATACCCAGAAAGTTTATCTGTGTCATGTGATGTGTTTACACAATACTGATTAATTTCTGCTTCCAAGTCACTTTTCAGTCCACTTATTCAGTAAAATAAATAATTGCTGTCATTTTTATGAGAACATCTTAATTTATGTGACATATCTAAAATGTAATTCTCTGCTGAATGACAGAAAATTACTTAGTTCAGTAATAAAAAAAGAAATTTTCTCCTTAACTGACCTCACACACGAGTCAGACAATCTAGGAGCTGAAGACTTCCCCAAATGTATCTTCATTCCAAACTGCACTGAACAAGCTGTGTTTTAGCACTGAGGCTTCTGCACCAGTGCCAGTGGCAGCACAGTTGCTTTCCTGGGGTGTTGGACAATGCTTTTTTCCTGACCCAGAGATGGGGTAACTGAGAGGTGTTTGAAAAACTTTTATTCCATTTTCAGTCTCATGAGAAGGGTGAGACAATACAGATGTTATAACTCATACCATCACAATCAGAAGCTAATTATTTTCTAATTACAATACACTAGAAGAGTTTCTTGGCCTATCAGCTTTTTGCCACACCATGCTGTAAATGCCTTAAAGCCAATCACCTAAAACTACCCCTCGTGGGTCCCACCACATTGCATCTTTCACAGTTCTATTTCTCCAAAGTATCCAGTCTTATTTGCAAGGCCATCCTTTGAAACTTGTTTCTAGCTCCATTTCTCTCCCAACAATGTCTGTCCTATTCCATGGCATTCCTAAGTCAGCATTTCTTATCTCAAGGTTTGCATGCAGATGCACACTGAGAACTCTCTCCAGATCCAAATGCCCCACTGGGGCTCAGAGCTCACCTTGTGGGTTTTGCTGTAGGTGTACAGGTAGGCCAGCCTGTAGAGGCTCTTGTAGTGCTGGGGGAAGCGGCTGAGGCACAGGCAGAAGGAGGAGATGCACTGCTCCGTCAGGAACTTGCGCTGCTCCTCCAGGTCTGCAGGGAGGCCCTGAGGAAACTCACAGGCATCCTCTCCACAAGGCTCAGCCTTCTTCTTGCAGTCCCACTGCGAGCCTGGGGGCATGGCAGCTTTCAGGGCATTGCCAGAAGCACACTGAGGCTCCAGCAGCAGTTTCTGGGCAGTAGGCTCAGTAGGATCGTAAGATACTGAGATCTCCAGCAGCTCTTCTGACTTTCCTGCAGCTGGAACAGGAAGAGGAAAATGACAGTGAAACTGCCACTTCCAAATGGCAAATGACACACAGAAAACGACAAAAATTCAGTATGACAAAAGGTAATCCTTTTCTTCATTAAAGCATAGACAGAAATATTGAAAAAAAATTATGACTATTTGTGATGTTCATTGAATAAGTGTTCTGCAACTCATTGACAGAGCCACACAGTGGTATCTCCATTGTCTTCATTTGGGTTTTATCCTGGTATCTCCATTGCCTTCATTTGGGTTTTATCCTGAACAATAGTATGAATTCAGCACACCTTACACAATGCAGGGTTTTACATACTCTTGGAAGACTGAGGAGGAGGAGGGAAAAAAGCCAAAATAAAAGAGTAAATTCAGGAACATTTTATTGCAAAGAAAAGAAGAACAGAAAATTAATGCCACCCTTCCAAGTGAAATGTATTATTCTTAATAGTCTGCCTAGAACACAATCCCAGAACACAAAATGGACTCAGAAGGATCAGCAGCAGCTCACCTGGTCTTCTGCATAATGTAGGACCTACAGTTCCATGTAAATATTTTTGTAATTAACTTGTTATAATTCAGTTGACCCATGTTTTGTTGAAGGATACCAAATCTTACTTCAGAAATCATCTTGTTACAGTGGCAGCTTCCACATTTCCAGTTAGCTAACCATTGCTGCTGGAAACACACATGCTACATGCAGACTAATTTCTTTAACTTTGATCTTTAGTCATGGAAGTTTACCATGTCTTTGTCTTTGCTAGGATAACGAGCCTCTTACATTAGATCTTATCTCCCAGCAGAGAGTGTAGAGATAACTAAAATGTACTTCATCCTGAAATATAAAGCTGCTCCATAACCTTTTCTCTCATAAGGCTGAACTTTTGAGTCAAACATGTTTTACAGAACACATTTTTCAAAATGTGCTTGCCTGATGTCTATATCCATTATAATTTTACTGTACAGGTAGCTTTATGGGAAACAACGTCTGTTCTAATAAACACCAGTAATTTAAGAATGCTTTTGATGGTTTTTCTGACAGACAAATGATGACAATAACACAGCTCACTGCAAGCCTGAAAAAGAGCCATATTTTAGTCTAGTAGCCAAAAGACTACTGGATTTAGTGACTATGGAAGTAGTATTTCACAAAACTAGGAACTGGCATCTATTTCAGCATGTTAATGCAAGCACCACCACAGGCTTCCCTAGCTTAGGCAAGACTGAAGTTAAATATTTTTAAAAACAAGAAACCAAGGTAATCTAAGTCTGCAAACGAAGAGATAACTGCTTGGCACTTGTTCCTAGTGAGATCAGGGAAGTGATTCAGGACTCTCCACATTGCATGATCTCTGGATCTCTGGAACTGGGAAAGTGTGAGCTGGCAAAGAAGACTTAACATCCCACAAAAAGCCACAGCCTGGAAAGGTGGACAAAATTTACACATTGGTTTTGTTTGTTTTTCCCTGTTGAAGTCCAGTCTCTATCTACTGCCACATCCAACTGTGCAAACATCAGACAAAGGGAAATTCCAGCTAATGGATTTTGAAGCCATTTTTCCAGTGGAATACAGAACACTTAGTACTATTATATATGGAAAAATCTGGTAGAGAGCAATTCTAGCTCTCCACTGGAATGAAGTATACAATGGAATAAAGCATCTAAATTCTACTACTTAAGTTCTTCTCTGTACTGAATATTAACTGCTGCTACTGGGACAGAACAAAAAGGGCATCTATTTCTGGGAAAAGTAAAAAAGTCTTGTTTGAGACTATATTCAAATAACTACTCTTTAAATTATTTAAAAATATGAAACACTGAAGAAAAAGCAAATAATAACCTAAAAGAAGGCAAGTCAATCAAAGGGCCAGCAGACAGCAGTTTAGTTTTCCTTTTTAAGATTTAACAGATAGAACAAATTGTGTTGGTGGCCACATAAGTGAGGCACAGTTCCAAATTTAAGCTACACACATACAGGCAGCAATGATACCTAGTTAAAATCCTTAGTCACAGTGCAGCATATTTCAGTGCATCTGCAAGCCAGAAGAAACATTTTCATGAGACTATTGCAGCTGACATGATCTATTAAATCAGGCATACCCTTTTCCTCTGCAGGTCCCAGGCCCTCTTTGCTGAGCATCAGTGTATCAGCACAGGTAGCAGAAATCCTCTTCTCTGTGTAAGTCTTCTTCAGGCTGTCCTGAGAACTGGCAGGCTCATTAAACATATCCTGTGTGGAACTGGAGTCAGACAGCACTGCTCCAGTGCTATCCTGACTCCTCTCTGCAAAAGAGATAAAGAAGGAATGCACCACTTCATACTCCTCAAGCTGTTACTTGTCTCTTGGTAACAGCAACACAAAACTCTGCAAACTCTTACAACTGTCACACAGAATCCCTAACCACCACCAAGAAAAGGTACTTCATTCTCACCACATTTCTTCCTAGAATATAATCCTGGAATTTGATTCAAAAGCCATAAAGCTCAACTTTCAAGAGCAGCTAGACTAGGAACACAATATTTCAGGTAGTATGTAAAATCTCCCAGGTTGACTGGACCATTTGCCTTGAAAAGCACCCAGTATAATTGTGAACCTGACACAAGCAAAGTTCAATTGACAAGAGAAAACCATGAAGAACAGTATTGGTAAAAATTACTCATGAAGGAAAGAAAAATCAGTAAAATTAGAGGGCAAAGACTTACAGGAGTGATCTCTGATGCCAACTATCCTGCAGGTGTAAGATGCTATTCAACAAACATTCTGAAAGGTGATTTGGTATGGCAAATAAACAACACATCAAAGAAATAGGCCTAACATAGACAGGGAAACTGACTTCAAGGCAGCCACAGAAGAAAAGGAGCAGTGACTTTACCGTGACAGAGTGGAGCAGTGGCTGCTGACTACAGTACAGTCACAACTAAGCTGTTAATCTGCACAGGAACAGGCATTGTGACTTTATCAGGGGGGATAAAACACCTCAGAACAGGCAAGTGAAAACCTCCCACTCATGTCTGAAACCTGCCAGATACAACCCATGTTCTTTACATCAAGGGTTATCAGAGGCAACCCTGCATGACTAAAGAACACAGCTCAGTCTCTCTGACAGAAAGAGGCCTGCACATTCCCACTGAGATGGGAAACTGGCATTTTTCCATATTGTGCCAACATAATTCAGTGTTCAATATAAAATTCCAATACAGGCAATTCCCTTTAAATCTGGAGTCCACAAGAATTATTTCCAATTTCTTCTTAAGATACTGATACTTGATTCTGTGACCTAGTTAAAGGTGTCCCTGCCCATTGCAGGGGTGTGGGACTAGAGGAGCTTGAAAGGTCCATTCCAACCCAAATCATTTTATGATTCTATACAGAAATGGCATAACCAGGAGGGGGTTACATCCATTGTCTAAGTAGTTCCACTGCATTCTGATTCATTAATTTTATTGATAAGATCAAGAAAGAAAATTAACAAAGCAAAAGCCCTTGGTTTGAGATGAGAGGATAATTTAATTAAATTTCTTCTGTTCCATCTGAATTGCACTTGTTCAGGAGAGAGCTAAGGGCCTCCCATGAATTTATTTTATCAAGACAAATCCCTCTGCAAACCTTCAGCTTGCAGATCAGGTTCTGCTTATTAGGATTCCAATGAATTTAAACCAAATTTGATGCACTCCGTAGGTTTTTCACTACCACAAAAAGAAAACCTTCCCTTTCAGTGAGCAGATCTTAACAAAACTGTATCTTGGAAAAGAATGGGGGAATAGTATTTGCTTCCTAATTGGAAGCTATATAAGCTGGTTAATGATGACAAGTTTTATACAGAAAGAATATAATTACAAAGAATGGGAAGAGAAGGATTCTGAAGAGAGGTCAGTCAAGCTTTAAATGACTCATTTATAAAGCTTTAATAACTTTCTGTGGTACAAATCAATACTATTGAACTCCCAGTTGACATCAGGAAAATCATTTACAGTAGCGCCTTTGGTATTTTTTTAAAAAAGTTTCTGTATCTGTGGCAAAGAGGCTGAATTACTCATCTAGGGAAAAAAAATTGCAGATTTCCAGATGTTGCCACAAGCCTGCAGGTCAGTTCTGATGTGTGGGTAATGACAGATGAAGCATTAGAATGTAAATCAAGAAGTGCCAGACCAATATGACTGGGTGAGAGCAGATCACTGGAAAATTACAATAGTTTTTCATCATGCAAAGATAGACAATGATTCAACACATAAAATTTCAAATGTATGCATGAGCTTTTCCTTATGGGAACAAATGTAAGCACCTCCCTACAATTAGCTAGCTAATTTAATTTGAAAAGTCTGCTTAAACGAGTGTGGGTCTATGTAGGGATGTTTATTCTCCTTTTCTTTCAATACATTAACCCTGTTTAAAAAATGATATTAACATTGGGCTCCTTAATCACTGGAAACCAGAGGAAGATGACTATTGAGACAACTTTCCATTATATTAGATATTCCTTGAATGCAGCAGATACTTTCAAACTAAGTGAGCCAGATGGAAACCCCTGGAGTATTCCAGAAATTAGCAGCCACCAATTATTAGTATTAATTTCTCAGAAGTCACAGAGGATGGGTAAAGTCCCAGGGAATGTAAAACAAAGTGCAGTACTTATCTTTACAAAGGATGAAAGGTCAAAGCTGTGAGCCAGCCAGCCTTCATCTTCCACAGAATTATTTGAGCATAAATAAATAAATCCTTCTCTAAGCACCTAAAAGGTAACAGGATCAGGAGTAGAAAATGTGTGAGTGGATTCCAGCACACACACTCACATGTGAATTTGTGAGGAATTTGTGATTTTCAAACCAGAACTGGCCTAAATATTAGGCTACTCTAAAGACACCTCAGCAAAGCAGCACTCTGGAATGTGTAATCAGTAACTTCACAGAAAAAATATGTAAGAGTCTTCCTGTTCTACTGAGCACTAATGAAAATTAAACTTAATTATGGTGTCTGTATTTGGGACCCACATTTTAAAAAAGACACTGAAATAGGAAAAATTAATTCAGAGAAGAGGATAAAAATGAGAGATTAATGAGATGACATATGAAAATTACCAGGAGAATTGGACTTATCTTAAAAAAGATGAGGGAGAATTTCCAAATACATATGATTAACCAAATAAAAATACAATAATTGCTGTTCATATTCATTAGGTACAGTGCAAAAGGCAATAGGTTTTAATTGCAGCAAGAAAATTGACTTTTTTTTGCCCTCATCTCTATCTTAAATGCTGCATACAGTTAGAAAATAGCACAGTGAACCTACAGAGTCACTTGTGGGCTTTCAAAAGACAGGCAGACAAATAGCCATCATTTGTTAGGTTACCCAAGATGTTCCTTAACATAATAAAAAGCTCTGTCAATAGCTAAATACTGCAGTATGCAATGCAGAACTTCTGGCAATTGCACCAATCCACATCCTAACTCTGGTTTTCTGAAAAGAAAAAAAAAAGCATATTTTGTACACATGGAAGTACTATTCTCTTGTAGCCTAGCTGCCAAATACAGCTTTTTTTTTAAATATAAATATGCTAGATGGACACATAGCAGATATTTTACATTTGTTGTGCTATGAAGCTTCTCCTTTCACTGGGAAGAGCTGAGTGCAGTTGAGACAGTCATTAGTGCTGCTTAACCTACATGCCAAAGACTGCAGTGTGTGAGGCAGAGAATGAATTCCAAATTCCCAACTGCTCTCAACACCTGCCCTTCTGAATCACACAAATCCATGGAGAACATCAGTGCTTTTTAATAATTTCTGCCATAATTAGAGACAATTTAATGAAAGCCAGTGTAATTTAAGAGTTAAAAAAATATTTTTTAATATCTTAATGTACTTTTTATATTTCAATTTTAAAACTATTTCATGTTTTTACATTTTGTTTACCTATTTTCTTAGTTTCCCCACCCAGCAACAGCAATAAGGCAAGCTTTTCCAAAAAGCTGGGGTGGTCCCTTGTAAGAGATTGGTAAATCAAGGACTAAATATTCTTTTGAGGTCCCTTCCTCAGTTTCCTATTACTTCAAAAGCTAAGATAAAAATACAGCTGGGTATTAATGTCCCAAAATTATTATCTGTTGCAGAAATGAAGAGCCTAGGGAGAAAGTTCTACTAAATTGTGCATAAGTAACTGTAACTATATTCCTATGAAAAATATGATCTGATAGTAGATGTTTCTCCTTGGTATTATTGTATTTTGTTTCATTACTTCATTGCATCATTCCTAAGTTTTAGGAAGATTTCAAACAACCTGATGAGCTGAAATCTCTATTTGATGTAAAGTTAAATATTTCATGTTTATCTCTAAAAATTTCAGAAAATGGCACTTGAAAGCAAGTTGGTTTTTTTTTTACCTAATTTCTCATAATGTCCTCAACTTGTGACATTTAATTTCAAATCTATGTCAGATTACATCCCCTACTCTGTCAACAGGTGAAAAAGAGCAGCTTTGGACAGGAGATTTAAAAAGGTCAAAAGAAGAATCTTGTTAACTTTCAAAGGCATTAGTAAAAAAATAGTAATTATTATCAGAAAGATGTCATTGAGAAAAAAGAACTTGTATATTCATCTGTACTGCCAAGACCTTTATTGCATCACACTGAGGTCCTGTCAGTCACATGGATGATTAAATCACTGCCACTACTGAAACACATCTGTCACAGATATTAGAAAAAATATCTGAAGTCTGTTTGCCTTAATTCCATGCTTAAGAGCATTTTAACATTAATCTTATCCTGAATGAAATAGGTTTACTGGCTTGACTTCAAAAATGCCTGTTCCCCACTATTGCTCCACACACAGACACAGCCATCAGCATGTCACTGTCACTGTCACTGCCTTTGGGCACAGCCCCTGCAGGCCAGCCCACCACCAGGACAAAGCTGTGTCAAACTCTGGAGAGCATAAATGACTGTTTCATTTGAAAATGCAGCAGAAAACAGGGCTCAGTACTGCAGCAGGCACTACCCTGTGCCAGCACCCTCCCACAGGGGCCCTGTGCACCATCCATGAGCCTTGGTACCTAAACTGAGCCCCTCAGCACTGGGACAGGGACAAGGAGAGAGATGTGTCACAGTGTGAGTGACCAAGCTGAGCCCCCTCAGCACCAGGACAGGGACAAGGAGGGTGATGTGTCACAGTGTGAGTGACCAAGCTGAGCCCCCTCAGCACTGGGACAGGGACAAGGAGAGAGATGTGTCACAGTGTGAGTGACCAAGCTGAGCCCCCTCAGCACTGGGACAGGGACAAGGAGGGTGATGTGTCACAGTGTGAGTGACCAAGCTGAGCCCCCTCAGCACTGGGACAGGGACAAGGAGGGTGATGTGTCACAGTGTGAGTGACCTGAAGCAGCTCAGACAATCCCAGTGCCAGAGCTCTCACTGCTAAGCATGATGACCAGGTAGAGACTTACAGAATCTGTTCTCAGGGGAGCTAAAGCACAGCTTCATGGTGCCAATGGCAATGAGGTGTTCTGCCTTTGATCATTATTTACTATGCAGCTCAGTAATCCTCTTTTGAAACTTTCTGGAAGTTAAAAGGAAGATGGAGAAGACCTCCGAAACATCTGCATACACGAGTAAGTAAAAGGCTCAGAAAGCAAAGAGGGTACAACTCACTTCTGAATGTTATCTTTGTCTTAAACATCTGAAGGAAAACGTGCATCCAGTTACTGTAAGAAGGTATCTGAATCATGATGAACAATCAGTTATAAGTCAAAAAATCAGAAATGAGTGGCCCAGAAAGCTTTTCTACAGAGCTCTAGACATATGCTAACTCAATTTGCAGAAAAGAAACATCCTGCTGCACAGTTCAGAGCTTATGAATAAGCAACTATATATAACTGAAAAAAAATCTTGTCTCGTGCAATAAAGGTGGGCTGTTCACAGGCTGTGAAGGTACAGACTCTCTTTGTCCTGCCTGGCACCATCTCTCCCCTCTCCACTTAAACATATGAGCATTTTTCTTCACTGGTCTGCAGTCAGAAACATGATGTATCACAGAATTCTCATTCTGCAAACAGACTCCATCCATAACGGAAGACAACATTTAGCTCTGCATCAAAAGGCACTTGCACATTATTAAAAAACAAAAGAATTGCAAAGATTTGCATGGGAGTAGGTTAATTTGAGGACAGTAATTCAAAGGGAGTTCTCTTTTAACATGAGTCAAAGATGAGAGTCTATGTTTTGTCTGGCTGTACCGAACACAGAATGTGTTTCCATAACTTACAGTCCTGTATTGCTGTTCTGTCTTCAAAAGCAGAGCACCAGAGCATCTCCCATGTCCCATCTATTTGGACAAATGCTTTTTACATAATCTCACACTACATCTCAGTGTGACACTTGTACTAATCAGAGAGAGGTTAAATTGGGCAAAGGTAAAAATGGAGCACACTGCAATAAACTGGGTGTGATTCATTATTCATGGAGTCCAGTGTGCAGTCCCCATGGACATCCAGCACCACGTGCCAGGACAGCACATGCACTGCAGACCCAAAGATTTCATTTTTAACTGCTGAAGAGAGAGAATTTTAAGGGCAAGATTTTAATGTTCCAAAATGCAAAGTGGATGTTCTTTTTATGCACAGAAACATCCACTCCATCCCAGAAGCTGATTTAGTTTAGCATGAGTGACAACCTGGTGCAAGAAGTTGCTCAGAGATCACCTTTGTCTCATCAGGATGTTGAGAACCCCCATTTACAAAAACTGTGCATTTTCATCACATTTGCAGAATTACAGACCGACAAACTATGGAGTGAGACTTCTCCCCCAGCAGGAAGCAAGGAGCCTTTCCCAGTGAGTTTATCATGCAGGTTCTGCCAATTATTAAAAGCAAGCCGTGACAGGTAAAAGCAGGAAGAGAATGCCTGGGGAACAGAGATTTGTGTAAAGGTTAGAGGCAGCACGGGCAATATTGGTTGCAAAAGCAATCAGGCAAAGACAAACACAAAAAAGGACAATTAAGTCTAACTACACACGACATACTACATGACATGGATGAAGACTTAAACAATACAACATTTTCACACTGCAATAGCCATGGATACATCATCTGCATACCACCACAGGAATATGGAATTGAGTATCAACACAACAAAGGCACATTACAGCAAAAAAGACCTCCTAAACAATCTCCCAGTCTACTTTTTGGGAAACAGATACCTTGTTCAGATTTTTTTTTTTAAATTTTACTACTTTTCCTGCTTTCTGAACTAACTCTATTGCTTTTACTGCAATTGGTTTTTACTGACTACATACATCCAGCCTGTATAGAGGAGGACAGCAAGCATATCTATTTTGCTATGTAACCATTTAGCTGTGTGAACACAGTAACAACACAGGTAATGAAAGTCTGAGTGGCTGGCAGGTTCCTGGGTTTTCCTGTTTCCTAGTTTGCTCTTAGAAAATAAGAGTGTGAATCTATGCTTCAGACTTCAAATCCAAGTTTTCACTTTGGAGGGTTGTAAAATAGCAATAGGAAGGGGTGATGGCAGGAAAGATGGGATTAACAGAAGGAAAGAAAAGATGTTGCCAAATGGAAGGACAAGAAAAGAGAAAGGAAGCTGCCCATTTTACACACATGACAGCAGCAAGTCAGCCAGCAAATAACAGCTGCCACTCAGCAATACTTTTGTCTCCTTGAAGGAGATATGTGCTAGCAGCTGCCACGAGGAAAAAGAAGTTTAGTTACTTTACAAGCTGTATTTACTGGTTCCTTTCTCCTGTTTCCATTAAATACACAACTTAAAACTAGTATCACCAGCAATCATTGGATCTGAAGCCTCTCAATGCTCTCAACTCTAACAGTGATTTCTGCATATCCCAGTCATCATCTTCCACCAGCAAAACATCCTAGAGAGCTACAGAACTATAATGACACATTTAAACAGAATGTATTCAAAATAAGACTGCCCTCACAGCTTCACCTGTTTACAGATAAATGTTTGAAAATTAAATCCCCAGGATTTTCAAGAAAAGAGGTTTGGCTGTACAGCAATTCTCTCTCCAGCTTGTAATGAGATAATTCACTGCTCTAGAAGGCACCAAACTAACAACCCCACCAAAACCCAAACCCACAAAACCCACAAAATTAACAGAATAAGTAAGAGTTCAGAAGGAACTGCAAGTGTTCACCTAGTCCATTCCTTTTTCCACCAGGATAAATTATATCTCCATCATGCCTGGCAGACAGCTGCATTGCCACTTTTTAATGACTTCCAGTGCTAAAATATTACAGGGTTATACAGAAACAGCATTTCCTAAGACCACTCTAACACAGTTTTGTAATGTTCAGAATGAAAATGCAATTTAAGTGCAATATCATCTGTTCTGTCTTCCATGAACACGGATATCCTGGGTTTTGCCTCTAACTCTTTGTACAGCTTCCAACACTATCTAGGTTACTCTGCTGTCATGTCTCCCCAGAGTCCTCCCCTCTGCAGACAAACCATCCCAATTCCTTCTCTCTTTCCTCATGGGCCACGTTTTCTCAAAGCACAGAACACAGAAATGGTCAAAAAAGGTCTCAAAGGTCAGTAATCACCTCAAATACCATCTTGCTTGTGGTAACATATGAAAAGTGTGTGAAACTGTACAATACTCTTACTTTACTTATGCCATCTATGATCAACAATATTAATGCAAGAGTAAATAAGAGTATTGTCAAGCCTCAAAAGGAATAAATACCTAGGCTGAATTTTGGTCAGTTTATTAGTTCCTGAACAACAATAGAGACTGCTTCATTTCTGTCAGAATGGTTAAAAAATAATCTAAAGAGTAGTCAAATGATGAGTATTTTCTTGCTATTTTTAGGAATGGTACAATGGAAATGCTGGCGCCAGCTTTCTTCAGTGATGTGATTATGTGTAAGATGTCAAGAGCATTTTACTTCAAAAGTATGTATTTTAATACAAGTAAAATGCAAATGCATGCAGAAGAGCAGAGTATATGTAATAATATAAAAGTGGAAGACTTCTGAGCCTGTTAGCTCAGCCTGTTAGCTCTTCCATCTGTAACAGCCCCAAGGCAAATATTTCAGTTTCCTGGGGTTCTTCAATATGCTGTATCCAGGGTTTAGTTGTGCCAGCAACTCACAAAACATTATGAATGATGCAGTACTCTGCAATTCTCCTTGTCACGGTTACACACAGCCTTCCTGAAGATCACCCAAACTCTGCCTCTTCCAGCAGCTGACATTTGGAATTGCTTTGACAGCACAAAGCTCAGTCCCAGCTAGGCTCAGCTTGCAGATCCAGGCACTGCTCCTGCAGCCCTGGCAGAGGCAGATGTTCCTGCACTGGCACCTTCAGGCTTGGCTCAGCAGCCGCCTCCGCTCCCACCGGGCCATCGGCTGCCACAGCCCAGAATGTCTCACTGGAGAGCAGGCACCAGCCACACACACTGCAAGATTTATCTAGCTTATGGCTCTCCTGGGAGCACTGAGACACTCTTCAGGACCTAAGCAGATGCAGTCCTAGGCAGAAATGCTCCCCACAGGGAATATTACTTAAGAAATATTTAAATATTTGCTCCCTTCTATGCTGTTGTATCAAAAGACATCAAAAAGCCAATAAAAGAGCCTGATCACTACATAACCCATTGACACCTCCACACTACAAATGATCTCAAAACAGTCTAATGAATTACTCCCAAGTGAAATGCAAGCAGTAACAAAACCAACATTTCTCTGTTCAATATAATGAGAGAAATAAAAGAGCTTCTGTCAGTTGCACCAAGAATCGTTGAGGAAGAGAAATAAATTCACCCTGAAAAAATTTCAGGCATATGAACATTTGTTTCAAAACTCTGTCAGCAAAGTTATTTACAATTTCCATTCTTCAGATGATGACAATAGGAAGCAGCCCACCCTTCAGAAATAAATTCACATCAGGCAGAGCATTTCTGTGGGGCCTGGCATATTATACCAACACCAAGCTAAACACTGTAGTTATTTTACTTCTTGAGTGCTGATACTCATAGATCCAGATGGATAAACAAATGGCTGGAAGAGTAGAATCAGAATCAAATTCCTAGCCAAATAATAAACTCAGGTTACTTAAATTGTAACTTAATTTCTATTATATATGCAATTGCAAAATCTTCATTAACACTATGACACCACCCCCCTTCTTCTTACATTTATAAGCCAATTATTTATTCTATCACTTTATATTCTACAAAGATGAGCTGCTAACCAGTCATTGTAAATGATAAAGAAAAATTAAAAGATGAAATCTACTGGACTGTCATGCAAATCACTTCGTGCTGAATCACAATATATTCAAAATAGTTGCCAACTGCCTCCTTCAAGAAATTGTAATACTGGCTTGTGTTGTTTTTTTACCAATTTGTCTTGTTTGAACCAGTTTGAATTTTCACCATTCATTTCACACAGGCCAAAACAGTGTCCAGTCTTCTAAAGACTGAACCCACATCTTTCCTAAAGAGCTCTGAAGAAAAAAATCACTGAAAATTCAGTCAGCTCATACTCCTCCTACCAACACTACTGTTTTGACTAAGTGACAGGTACCAGCGGCGGCAGGTGACAACCTTGATTTTTGTATTTAAAGCTCTGACTGTACATAGATTCTATTTAAGGCACTGAATATATAAAAAGATAATGAGCTTCAATATTGCCCGTGATACCACAGACCCCTCACCCTCCTTGAGCAGATCAAGCTGCTCAAGCCCCCCATGCTCAGCTTGAGCACTCCCTGCTGCAAATGGAGAACAGGACTGTACCGTCCGGCGTTGCCTGCTGACGGGGTTTTTTACATTTGACGTAATCGTGGTCAACTGGAGTGGCTGTGTAAGGTGGGGATGTCAGACCTGGACCCGAGGAGGAGGGGAGGGAAGTCCCAGGGCCTGGCACTGTTCCAGCTGAGGAGTGAGAGTCTTCATCTATCAAGCAAGGTTTTTCTCTGGGAGGGCGACAACAAAGAGCAAGTGTTTATGTACGTGTTCTTACAGCATTTCCAATAGAGCAATTAAATGTCACTGACAAATTCTAAATAAGGGATTTTTACTACAACTTATTTCCTCCCTGTAGTGGTTTTGGTTTGTTACTTTAAGATTTTTTAACTAATGTATTGATGAATGTGGTGGGTTTTAGTGTTGGTTAAGCACTTATGTATTTATTTCTTGTTGTGAGGTAGGAAGATAGGATTAGGAGAAAAGTAAAATAGGTTTAAGGCTTTAAAAGGGTATACAGAAAATTTATAGAAGATAGGATTAGGAGAAAGGTAAAATAGGCTTAAAGCTTTAAAAGGGTATAAAGAAAAGTTTATTAATAGTATTAAAATATTATTAACAGTAATTAAAAGAAAAATAGTAAGAATTCAAATAGATTTTTTAGAACACTTTTTTAAATGACTTTTCTTATTGACAATGTAAAGAAAATTTTAAATTTTTAGTTTGTTTATTACTTTTAAAATAGGGTTTTTTAGTTTATTTAGGGAGAGAAGGTATTTTTGTTAATACTATGGAGATTTTTTTTTTTATAAGAGGAAAAAATAGCTTTTTGTAGCTCTCAGTTTTTATGACTAGCAGCTGCCTGGGGAAATTTGTAATTATGAAGTTTCTCCACCATGACACTCCCTTATCACTGGTCAATAGTTAACTCTTATGTTGTAGTTGTTAATGAGAAAAATTGTAAGGACTAACATCTCTTGTCCTACAAGTGAACAAAATTTGTGTTTGCATTTTTTAACTGTTGATTTTAAAAATCAAATTTATGAATAAATAAAAACAGTGACTTCAAAATGGATCACAAGATCAGAATTGTTCTGTTTTCTGTTTCCTTCCCTTCCCATTTCCTCTGTGCCACTTATTGAGATCTCAGAGTAGCATTTAATCTAATTCATGGTACCTGAAAACTGCAAATATTAGCATAAATTTTATTCACTTTGTTTCTATTTTATTCTGCTTCATTTTAATAGTTTATTGTACTGTAGTTTATCAGCTTCATTTTAATAGTTTATTGTACAGTAGTTTATCAGCATTCATTCAGAGGATACTGCTGGAAACTAGCACTCACTAGATCTGTACTTTTGGGGTGTTCTTCTCCTCACCCCTGGCAAAGGGTCCCTCAGAAGCTTCTTTCATGAAACTAACAAGTACCTCTGCATCTACTCCAGAGTCTGGTTTCCCCACAAGTTTCAAAATAGAAGCATGAAGTCGAAAATATACCTAAAAAACACCAAAGTCCATTTGGTCAGTAAAGAATTTGTAGCTTTGTAATCTATTACAAATAGTCTTTTCTCTCTATAGAATCTGCAGAAGTTAGTTAAGACAGCTATCTGTCACCTAAACTCACCTGGATTGAACTTTCCTTACCTTTGAAAGTTGCTCTTAAATTAAAAAATCTGAACACTGTGCAAATTTTATAACCATAACCTATGGAACACAACAAAGAAAGCAGAACTGGCCTCGCTGCGAGCAAGTGACCACTGGGTATGTTCTAGAGCTTTTACCAGACAACAGTGAAAGCAAAGGTCCCACCTCAGGCATGAACCTGTGCTTCCACAGGTACGAGATGCCTGTGAATCCTATCAATGTTTGATTTTTATAAAAACCAATGAACTGTGTGCAGCAAAATTCAGAGGTGGAATTGCTACCCACCTATCCAAACTGCCTTTGAAATGAAACCAGTCTGAATAACAGGCTCCATTTCACTCTCCATGTGTGTCTTGCAAACGTTCCCCAACACAGAGCACCATTTACATGTGCCTAACAACCTGTAGAGAACATGATATAGGGCTCTCCTTGAGCCAGGTCTTATGAGCTCTTGGAGATCTGTACCACACCTGAGATAGCTCAGCTACCTCAGATGGCATAAAATCAGCAGGATGGCTTCTGTGGTAGTGTTGGAAACAGAAAAGTTTTAATAATAAGGCAAAATAACAAAGCTCTTTACAGAGAAAAACGTGAGCTGAGGGCAAGAGGCTCTTGCTCCTGGTAAAACCTCACAAAAGTGATTATTTCCTTTGTTCTCTTCTTTTTCTAGTGATTTGCTTAGGCTGGACTTTTTGGCTTCTGTCCAATTTGCTATCCTTACGTTTGAGGTGAAGTCCTCAAGGTCCTATGAGGTGTCTTTTTACCTCATTGAGGAGAGAAACTTCTGGGCTTTTTCCTTTTTAAGGAGACAAATGATAACTTTGTCACTCCATCAACAGGGGGCACATTCCTACAAGAACAAGGCTTCCAGCCTGCACACTGAACATCCCTTTACCTCCAGCGCTTCCATGGCAAGTTCTGGTGGGTTGTGGTAGTGAATCTTCTTTGGGTAGCGAGCAGCCTCCTCGTGCAGGTAGTGCCCTGCCTGTTTGTAGTGCAGCAGGTACACCACAGGAGGCTGCTTCTGCTTCTCAGCTATCTTGCCCAGCATGTAGTGGATGAGCCACTCCTCCTCGTCGCCGTCGCCCTCGCAGCGCGCCGCCGAGGTGAAGCACAGCTTGGCTGTCTCCAGCATGCTGTCCCTGCGCTCCTCCATCTGCACAGGGCACAACACAGCACAGCAGCTCACTGCAGCTCACCTGGCAAGCCCCAAAAACACACTGCTGCCCGTGGAAAAGCACGTGAGCACGGTACAGCTTTTAAACACTTCCAACCTAAAAGATGCAGAAGTGATCAAATACATCCCAAGTGGTCAAACGCACCCCAAAGCCCACAAAATGTGGTTGTGGATAGGTTTTTGTTCACTCCAGTGACTGCCGGCACAAACAACCAGAACAAAACAGTAAGACAGAAGAAATATTTATATAAATATAAATCTGAAAAATAACAACCCAATATTCATGACTACAGAAATTCTATCGCTTTTTCACAGCTGTAATTATCTTAACTCTTCAAAGAAAAAAATTATTTGCTTTGTTCTGCAACTGAAGTCTGCTAAAGCCACTGTGGACCACTCTCATTTGTGAAGAAAAGTATTTCATCTTGCTTGCAATGTATCTAATTTTGAGATGAATACTCTCCCCACCCCACCCCGTCAAAAAAAAAATTAAAACCAGCAGCATAAATTAAAGCTAAATGCCAATAACTTCATGTAAAAAAAAACTAGGTCAAAAGATGCATTAATGTAATTTTCTCTCTTTGAAAATGAAGTTTATAAATTTAAGCTGTGTGACTATAACCAAGAACTAAAACATAACCTTTCCTTTCCTAAACATTCTGTAAGAAGAAGAGTATAATAAGGTTTTTATGTATGAGAAACACATTCCTGAAGAGATATATCTTTGGAAGTGAGATGAAATAGTTTCAATTTATCTTTTATTATAATAGAGCTTTTCTTACTAAATTATGCATTTTTAATATATTCACTTGAAAAAAATGAAGATTTAAGTAGTCCTAAATAAACACTCTCATTTAATCCTCAACTTCAGATGGCTGCTCTGCATTGCTCCTTTTATCTGATAATATGAAGTAATTCCAGCACTATCCCTGGAATTCTTCAACATATCCCTCATTGCCAAGAGGCTGCAAGACCATGAGACCAAACTTCTGATAGGGCAAAGACATAAAGTGTAGTAACTTCATTTTCTGAGGAGTTCATTTCAGAGCTGCTAGATGCAATAACCCTCCAGAAGAACACTCTATTGTTAACTGTAATTTCAAACACACTCTTTAATAAACTATTTGTTCCCTTTTAATACAGGCTGACATCAGCTTTGTTCTCAGGCAAGAGAGTGCCTGTGGCAATGCAGTGTTAATGCAGTGCTGGAGGCAGCTCAGATGTGAGACTCACCACCTCCTGCAAATACTTCTCCCAGGAGCAAAGGTGCTCCCAGCACTATCTCTGTAGTTCAAACACTGAAAGTTTTACAAGTTACAGCACAGGAGCAGCACTTTCTTTTTTACATTGTGCTTCCAGCTGCAGACCAGGTAACATTTGGAAGTCAGAACAGCTAAATCAGAAATGGAGTTCACTGGTCCAAAAAGACAAAACATTTTTCCAAGCAACTCTTACCACTGTCAGAGTGTATTTAGAATTGTTCATTTTGGTTTAGCAATAAACTTCTTAATAATGTTTTTCACCTCCCTTATGCAGAAAGAGATAATGAATTCATAACAATATTTTCAATGGAAATTCTACCAATCTTCTCACTTTGATCTTTTGTTTAGGTAAATGGCCCAAAACCACAGAAAAAGGGGAGGATTCTTTAGATATAAGAGACGACATGTGGACACAGATATCAGAGTAATTTCTGATCTCTTCACTATTTCAACATGTATGCATTTCATCTTTTCCTGGAAACATTGCATGACATTTACAGAAAGGAAAGGTAAATATAGTTCCCCTTTCCAGCAGGTTACAATTATTTTGTGTCACCTTCAAAAGATAATTCAAAGATTAGGCTCAAACTGATTTTACACGCGAAAAAGAAAGGAAAAAACCCACCTTCAAATGCTGCTTGACACCACCAGATTTGAAATAAATATTGGAATTTCCAACACTACTAAGTAACCATGCAGTCTCATATGTAGAATATAGCACGTAAATACTTAATTAAAAAATTTACTATGTTAGAAAACTGTCCCAGATTGCAAGGCAAGATGTATTCTATTTGCCATCTGTGTGGCAGTTGTCTTCTGTTAACTGGGCAGTTTTTCTTTATCTCTTCCACAACCACTCCTCCCTCCAGGGAGACATCTGCTGATAACAGGCTATGGAATGTCCCTGCATGGCTGATAAGAACTACAGCATCCCAATGGGAGATGTGAGCCCAGAGGGAGGAGCCAAGCATTCCTACCTGGATATAACCTGAGTTCCTGGGACAGCAAGACAGCTTCTCCACTGGATTTCCCAGAGGAGCAGCTGCCTCTTCCACTGGATCTTCAGAGGAAAACTACACCCTTCTGCAGGATCCCTGCTCCAGCAGAACCACACCTGACACTCCAGGAGGGCTGCAGCCACAATTCCAACTGGATGCTACCAGCACCCTGACCAACAGAGTGTCAGGTTGTGTTCTGACTCTGGCAGTGTTGTTTTGGTTCACTGCATTGTTTATTTTATCTTTTTATTTTCTTCCCTAATAAAGAACTGTTATTCCTGCTCCCATATNAAGGGGGTTTTATGACTAGAGCAAAGGATGTGTTGCCCACAAACAAAAAAGATGCTTTTACCAAGGAGAAATAGCTCTCAGGAAAAGCAGAAAGATACCACAGGCAAACCAACATGTCAATATGGCAAGTAGAAAAAGGGTCCAAGAATTTTCAACTGCAAGAAAACTGAAAAACAACTTTAAGCTTAAACTGTAACATACTAACTCATGTGATTGGACAGTAATGACCATAATATGGTAGTAATAGTAGTTATGATAGGCTATAGGTAATAGTAAAGGTATTGTATATGATGCTGATTGGTTGTTATGTATTAAGATGCTCAGCAAAGAATGCATTACATAATATAATGCATTACAACCAGAACTAAAGGGGCTTCAGGCTTGCCTAGAGCTGTAGCTGGCAGCTGTAGGTGTGGCTCTGTCACCCACCACTGCTGTAACAACTTCCTTACAAGGAACAGCATTTTGAAGAGCCACCTGGAATCCCACATCTCTCATCTCAGGCTCTTAAACCCATGAACAAACTCCCCCCTCAACATTACACTACACATAGATAAGATTTGTCTTCTTGTATCTACAACTTTTTCCTCCTTTCATCACACAAAACAGATTTCTGCACTTCCTCCTCTCGAGTGGAACACAAGCTGTACAGCCTAAATCATACTGATTTTCTTGAAGTGGTTTCCTAACAAAGCACTGCCGCCAGTAACTGTCACACATGGAAAACTGATGAAAAATCCAGGTTTATTTGCCATGCAAAGCTAGTATATCTATATTTCTAATGGCAGCACTCCCATTGTTTTTTTCTCAGTAACCATGCAGCCCTGTCAAAATGTTGTCACCCTGCAGGCCAGCAGACATGATGACACCTTGTACTGTTGGACTCAACTGTGAATAATCATCATTTCCCAGCATAAAAACCATAAAGCCAAAATTGCATTCAAGTAGGAAAATCCTGATGAACTAAAACTGTAATTTCTGCCTGAAGGACTGTTGAGGGTCCAGCCTGTGTTTATTGACAACACAGTCTGAAGGGTGGTTTCCATGGGCCACAACCTCACTTTAACACCAGGGTTCCTCTGCTCTGGGGTTTTTCAATTTTACCACGATTTTAGCACCAAGACAACCACCATAATGTTCTCTTATTTTTGCCTGCAATTTCTTCTGATTCCAACTGAAAACCCATTTCTAGGTCAAGTGGCCTGAACAGTCAGATTCCTGAGGGGAATGGAACAGCAACTGTAGAGCAGACAAGCACCAAATATTTTGACTGGGGCAAAAATACTGTGCTACCACATAAGGCATCTTCTGAGCAAAAAAGTGCCACACATTAAAGTAAAAATGCATTCCATTCATTTATTTTTGAATTTAAGTTTTAAAACATCAAAACTGCAGAAAATTGAGTAGGGGGTGATAACGGCAATTTCTTTATCTGCCTTTAAACAAAAGTTTTTGCCATTTGCTAGTCACAAGTCCCAGACTAGAAGGTGCAATAACATGAAACTACAGCTATTTCCTCTGAAGATTTCACATCTAAAATTGCTCTGTGCCTTCACCTTCCCTTTTGTCTCCGTTACGTGACTGGATTTAGAAACAATTTTCTTGTCTCAAATCTATCAAATTAGGGTTTTTGTCACTGACCCTGATCTATCAACTTCAAGGAGAACTAAAATGATAACACCTAATATGCAAACTCTATATTTAATCAGCAAATTTAAAGGTTATTTAATTTAATTTAGAAGACTGATATTCAGAACATGCTTTATTTTTAAGGTGAGAGAGCTTAATCTTGATGGTATTTCAGTGAGTTGTATCAAGAAACAAGGTGGTTTTGTTTAAATATCACTTAAATACTTTACTTGTATTCTCTGTGTAGTTCTCTAGCAGCAAAATAAACACTTTTAGGAAGAGGTCAGCCAAAGCAATTAATGCACTAAAGGATGCCATTTCTGCTACAGCTACCTATCAAATGATGATATTTTTCACTCCTTATCATGCATGAACATGCCAAAGCAAAGAACAAAAGGTACAAACAGTTCATCCTTCACAGTTATTCTTTATTTCAATTTAGCTTCCCCCCCTCCTTTCATTTTTTGGTTTTAATTTCAAAGCAATGAAATATTTAACCCTACATTTCGGGTTTTGTTTTCTCTGTTGGGTTGTTTTAGAGATGCCCTTAATTATACAATGGACATGTGATAATGGATTGCAGGTGGGAGTTTTGGCTGTTTGGGCTTTTTTTTTCATTCCTGAAACCAGCTGTCTGCTTTTCAGTGCTGAAAGAAGTGAGAAGAATGAAGGAACATGCAGCAGGATTCCAAAATACTGACCTGTTTGGACAAATACAAATGTCGTGCATGTAAAATTTAATGGCCTTGGACTGCTCTTTGTTCTTGAAATGATAATCTGCCAGGAGGTAATAGAGCTCAGTCACCACTGGTGGAGAATAGTCTGCACCCTCAGGGAGAGATGGTGCCTGAAAATCAAAAAGGCAAAGGTTCATATTAAATGAGCATTTGCTTCTTCCTTGTAGAGGAAGTAGCCTTTTCATCACACAATATGAAGGTTTTGAATACGAAGACATTGAAAGCATTTCACAGATAGAGCACTTACAAACACTAATGAACATCTCATTCTGACTATATTTTACCATTCAAAGACTAAAAGCTTTGGTGGGATCATTCTTATTTTATTTAAATGCAATTACCCAAGGAAACCCAACATCATGGAATAAATCATCCCACTAATAATCTCAAAGTCAACATAAAAACAGCAACACCAATTTTTACTCCCTTCCATTTAATTTTTTTAAAAAACAATTAGTTATACCTTGCTGCATGTTCCTTCAATATAGGCAGATACAGTCTCCAAGCTCAGCATAGGCTTGTCAGTTCGAGGAACAATTGTGGCAGTTTTCTTCAGAAGGTTGGCCAAATCAGCAGACACAGTACTGGTTTTGTAACTATCAAATTCTGGAAGAGTTTTAGGCTTAAAATACTCAAACATGAACAAAGCATCTTCCCATGTCAGATCAACCTGAAGAGGGAGGTAGATGAGAAGGGAAAAAAATACTTCAAATTTCAAAATTCAAGTCTACTAATGATGGTTTTCTATAGACTTTCTAGTTCAGAGGAGTGTACACATTACTCCAGCAGGAACCAAATTAAACCTCCCGAGAAGAGAGCTAAAGATGCTATTAATTTATGCTGCTCACAAATACAAAATACTGCTCACTGATTTAACAGACAAAGATATTGCTGTAACTTAGTGTAGGTCACTAAAGTCAAAATAAAGTAAAAATAAATTCATTCTATTTGCTTAGAAAACTTGCTCAGAAAAGTTGCTTATAAGCAAGGACCGATTGTAAACATTGAGTGACTGAGATCATGGGTAAGATATGGAGAAGAACTCTGCCCCTTCCATTTCAGAGACAAGTAAGAAGAGTTCATGAAATGGGAATCAGACAAAATTCTGAACCCCAAAAATCTTTGAACTCTCTACAGAAAGTTACTTCCAGAATTTACTCCTCATTTTCTCTTTTCTTTCTTGAAAGCAGTAAAAATACCCAAAATCACTGATAGTTCTCTTCTGCTAGACTAAGTTTTTCTTCTTTAATTGCTCACTTTACCCTTACAGTAAATTTTGCTCTGCATTGGAAAGCAGGGAAGTTGTAGAGGGTAATCTCCTTATACTTTCCTTTTTCTCATTTATCCCCTTTCTCTCATTATCTTCACTCTCTAAGATGTACATATAAGATAAGAAATCTCCAAATATTCAATGAACAATAATGTAAGAGTATTTGTGTATTTTAAAAGGTTTGTTCAACAGAGCCAGATAATAATTTTGCTTGCATGAAAATGGTTTTGATTGATAATTCTATGATCACTTGCAATTTATAAGTGCAAAATAGTCTGGGGTTTTTGAACAAAACCAGTGATGTTTCTCAAGGCAGGACATTGTACTGCTGCTCTGTATTTTTCTCTTCCTCCCTTAATATTACAACCCTCTTCCAGAGGCACTCTGTAGTTGCCCTTCTCCCAAATTCAACTGAATTTCACATTTCTCATAAACAGCTATCAGGTATTTACCATCAGAGACGTCAAAATAAGTGATAACATAATGTACTTGCAAACTTTTAACTGTGACATTTTTCACTTTCATAAACTGCAAGGCTGGACGCTAAAACTTTCTTCTCTCAAGCTGACTTTTCCTCTCTAAATTTTCCTCAACCTTGAACTTCTTCTCAGCTGAAAATAGGAAAGTGATAGCTTAATAAAATCAATTTCTCAATACTTTCAGAATGGCAGACTACTATGGATAAGACTAGCATTTTAACTATTCGATTTGTTATATTTATTATTTTTAAAAATACTAAAACTTTTATTTTAGTCTCTACAATGTGTAAAATACATAAAATTTACAAGGAAATAAAAGGAGTCTTTCTCCAAAATATATCACAGTGCATTAGAACAAAACAAGAGTGCATCTTTCATCAGCTCAGGATATTCCACTGACATTGCTAACACATAACTTACCTGCTGTACTGAATGTTCTTCTAGGTACCTTGCTTTGCTTTTTTTGCTAGGGAAACCATACAAACAATAAAAACATTGTTCCAAGGCTGTTTCCAGCTCTTCTTTGTATGGATGAGTATCTTCAGAAGTGGAAGCTGCAAGCTCTTTCTGTAGTACCTGAACCTACAAGCCAAGCACCAAGGACAAGGTCACCTGCAGATCACAGTGAGCTGCCCAGCTGGCTGAAGGCAGATGATGAAAACAACTTTAGGGGATTTTAAGGGATTTTTACATGGATTTTTCCCCAATAACAACCAAATATTACTTGTGTATTTCTGTAAACTGGTCTCACACAAGTCATTCCAACGGCACTGCAGCAGGATTGAAGTGCTTTTATTTTTCTTCCTGTATTAATTCACAAACACTTATCTTTAATCAATGAGGTTAAATATCAGCTTCATGTTTCAGACTTAAAATCATTCAAAGTTCTCCCCTACACACCAAGCTGCTTCTGTGAATATAACTGTGAACTACAGTTCATCAATGCTGTGAACAAGGAAAAGGTACAGAAGAATTTCTGCCCTAACTCACAACCAGCAATTTCCTCTGCATGAAAAAAGCAGGATGGAGAGGACTTGGCAGCAAAAGAAGAGAGAGAGTTAATGAAAATCTGGCTAAAAGGACTATAGAATTGAACAGTATGAACAATATTACACAGATGGCTACACACCAAGGAAAGTGGCTGGATTGGTCCCAAATTACTAAACACTGTAGCAAGTTGCTATCTTTACCTTCAACATTACAAGAGAAAGCACCCATCAGTAGAATATTTTGGAAGATGCTGATAGTTTAAGACATTCAGCTGAATGCCAAAAGAAGAAAAGTAACTCTTTGAAAATTCTCACTAAGCTTCTATAAAAAACAAAGCCAAAAGGAACACATTCCAAGAAGACATTTCAAGGTCAATAAAAATATATATACCAAGAAAAACCTGTGTAGCGGGATTCTGGATATTTATTTTATAACCAAATCAAGACCCCACATCCACTGAGGTTTAATATTCAAATTCAATGTGTTCCACTATAGAATTTCAATTAAAAAAAGAAATGTTTATTTGTGACCCTTTCCCATTTTTCAACATCTAGGATTGCAAACTCAATTATTTATGCATGATCCTACACAAAGCTTTTCATCATGATGGGCTTTCCTGTCAATACAAACACTGCATGACAAGGCAAAAGTCTGACTTTCTATATGTAAGAAGCTTATTTGAAAGAGCTGGAATTAAACAGAAGATGCTGATTCTCTTCTGATTAAAATATCTGTGCTAAGATCAAGGTACTGTTTATTAAGAGCCAAACCCCTGAAAAAGAAAAGCAAAGACAATTCTTAGAAAGCATTTCAATGACATCTGGAGTCACAGCAGACTCATTCATACTGAGTCCCAGCAGACACCTTACTGCCAGCATTTTCCCTGTATGAATTTGTGAACAACATTTGAAATTTACAGAAAGGGTAGCTAAATAAGCTGAAGAAAATCAGTGATCATCAGAGGCTACTGTAACAAAAGCCTTATATTCCTACTGCTACAAACAAAAGCACATCTAACAGCAGTAACAGAAATCTCACTTGAACAGCATTCAAAACAATCTCCTGTGTTATTATTCAACTTTCAAGTTCTTGGCAGAAATCCAGAATGGTTCCTAATAATTCAGACTATTGTTGAAGGCCTTAATTAATATTAACACCTTCTCTTGCCCAGCACATTCATCCACAAGCAATATAAGGTCCTTGAGCAGACAGTTCACCTACAGAAGGTGACCATTTAACACTAATCTATGAAACACATTGTTCACATTCTTGAAGCTGCCTTCTCTTCAAATAATTCATCCCATTTTACCTTTGTCTTTCCCTATCCTTCCAACACCCTCTAACCTCTGAAAACCAAATTCTTGTGTTTAATAATACTATAATATATTTTAGTTTAAGAAGCAGGCAATTCTGTCAGTGAAAATGGAACATTTTGTTTAAAGTACCCGATGACATTTGCAAAGATCTCACTGCAAATACATTGCCAGCTCTCAGTAACCTGTACTTTGCCCAGGTTCCCAGCCCATACTCTGTCACTCCCCTGGCTGTACAAGCACATTTTTCAGGCACAATTCAGACTCATCACTTCAGGGCATGACATCCGTGGGCAAGCTCGAGCCTGGGAACAGCCCATCTATTTTCATGAAGCACAGAGCCTGAGCTAATAAACCCTCTGGAGTCCCTGCAGGGGCAGCTCAGGTGTA